>ML824360.1:58029-75315 GCA_009831015.1 Picea engelmannii | reverse complement strand
ATCTTGTACTCCTGCCTTTCTGCTTATTGTTTCTCATAGATCTTAGAGTTAATTGAAACATATAAATCAATATAATTAAGTTCTTATCTAAACAACCATAATATTGTTCTTTTATATTAATTTAATGAATATTTAAATGAAGAAATGAGTCACATTGTACTCAAATAATGAATTAGTTCATCATACACATTATTTGATATGATTTTTTTTCATTTAAATGGTTAACCTCAAAATATATGAAAGATTTATGGATATAAATTGTGTAAGTGAAGCTAACATGTTAGAAAAGAGTGTCACGAAATAGCTTTAAAGGAATAAAATTGAAAATACATTATTCATTAATGACAAATTGTTAAATTAAATAGTTGTTGTTTGATAAAATGATGAGGATGATGATGATTAATGTCCACTCACACCTCCCTGGATGGGGTGCCATGTGCATAAGCCATGCACTTAAAGCAAGCCCCTCTTGGTTTCACGTCGTGAGAGGGCATTTAATGCATGACGTTGGTGATGGGAGTTTTGGCCTCATGTGAGTTCAGATTCACTGTTTCAAGATGCCGCCAGGATTAATGGGGATGCATCCCATAGAGGACGATGTTGTCTTGACTGTTAATGCACACTTAATGAGATGGCACAAAGTTATTTCCATTCACTCTCCCAAAATTCTTGTCATGTTTCTTTTTCACACTTGGCTAGTGCGTCTGACATCCTCTTTGGAGGATTACAGGTACGCTCAACATTGGTGGCCCCTTTTCCCTTTTCACTTCAAAGCACTCGACATTGAAACTATGCCTCGAGAGCGAGGAAGACCTCGCAGAGGTATAGATTATTTTTGCTACCTTGTAGGTTGAAGAAGCAATGTTGGTATCCTCGACAGGGAGTCTCACTACTCTCCACCTCCGAGCATACACTTCGATAAGACTCCGAACCTTGCTACTAGTATGGAGGAGGAAAATTGGGGTTGCCCCATCCTTGAGGAGGACGCGTAGGCTCCTCTTCCTGGAAATGCCGAGGGCTCGTCTATAGCTCGTCCCTCACCAAGCAGGCGACCAGTTCATCCAGTCGTGCCAAAAGAGGAACCTGGCCCAAAATATCTATCCAACCCACTAGAAGGACATTAGGGCTACACCATCATTGAGGAGATTCCTATGCTTATCAATATTCAAGATGTCACTCCTCCATCAGTGGAGGCCCCCGTTTCTACACCACAACCTATTCTCTCTGAGGATCACCTCAATCTAATAATGGACATCCATAGGAACATGGCTGACCAAATGTTTCGCTAGGAATGCTTAAATTGTTGGTTGGACCTTCTATTTGAAGCACTCTCAGATGGACCAACCGCTGTTATAGAAAGATTTGCCTCACCCTATGCAAACTTGCACATAAGGCCTTTTTCCATTTCCCTATGCAGACTTGAAATCCCTTTTTTCAAATCCCAGAGCTAAAAACATTATTTTTCCACATATACGCGCCCTTCCTATTGTACAACATGCGTATATGCAGGTTGCACCACTATAGCTAGCGTACATTGGGATTTGTGCCCAAAATTAAAAAATGGTGTCGGGTTTCCATGTCACATCATGAGATCTATGATCCTTGAGTTTTCATATATTGGAAACATTCCGACTCGACCCTTCAATTCCACTTGAAGGCTACAAATGGGCAAAATCCGAGCAATGGAAAAGAGGAGAAGAATTCAACTTTGAGAGCAAAGTTACTCTGAAGAAATTATTCACTTCATATTGAGTTTGCATCCCTTTGTCCTTTTAAGTCTGAACACATTGTTCATCCCCCAAGCTCTTCCCTACATGATTGAGAACCTCATTGTATCTCTTATATGAGCTTGCCTTTGGTGGAGGATTGAAGTGATGGAGGGCCAACTGAAAGGGACTTAGTTTCTCGGTTCCGAACTGTGCCGACACAGAAGTGTGTAATTCATTCACTTTTGTTGATTACATTTTAATAGAAATACTCTTTTCTCGTCCAATTAATATCTTGCAAATATTTGAATTGTTATTCCATGGGTGTATTTGTTATGAATGTTGATGGGTTATGCTATTGAATGTGCTAACATTATATATTATCACCATATGCTTGCATTTCTTGGTTTTTGAGGACAAGTTGTAGGTGTATTGCTTTGAGTCAAGTGCTCAACGGTAGACTTCATCGAACATTTGGACGAGGTAGGCCTTTTATCTTGTCTTTCTAGCATATTTGTTTATATAACATACTTGAGATTAGAGTTGATTTTTGCAGTCATTTCCGTCTATTGTGGTTTACCCCTAGCCATAGAGAGATTTTCCTCGTAACATAATTGACGACCATACTGGGGATACAATCTTCTTTTTCGGGGTTTGGATTGTTTTTCTCCTTAGATTGATCTCGTTTATATGAGTTTCTTGTCGTATGACTATTTGATAGCCTTTATTCATTTTGAGTCTGAGTTTCTTAGCCTTCTCCTTATAGCTGTGTTTTGACACATATATGTGGGTTTTTGCCAGACAATCACATATATACACGTGTTGTCCTTCTGCAAGAGGCGTATATACACACTTTTCCCTTGAACAATCATGTACATCACCCTTTGTTGCTTGGTTTCTGGGTTTGATGATTGCTGGGTAGGTTTTGAGGGTTGCCGAGTCTTCTTGGGTCTTTGTTATGATTGTTAAGTGTCAGTGGAATGACAGTAAACCTTTCTTTGGATGAATTTTTGGGCGGTGCCTTTCTCATCATCCTTTTCATTTGATTGTCCTTGCATCTTGTTCTGGGTTTTTGTCCTTGATATCCTACTTGGTTTGTCTTTGTTTACATACAGTAGAGTTTTTATATCAAGTTGTTGTTCAGTCCTTGCATTTTCATTCTTTTATATTGAAAATAGAAAAATATTAGGCATTTTACATTGTTGGCATTTGATCTTTAGAGTCCTTATCATTGATCTTAATACATGTAAAGAAAGATTGCATTTTATTTAGAATTGCAGAACTAAATTGAGAATTTCATTTTGAAAAGCATATCATTTATTTGGAATTGAAGTTAGGACTTTGCATTGTATTCATATTCATTTATTTTACTTGTTGAGTCATAACATCACTAGTTTCGTGACCACACCTTTTTGAGTAAGCAAGGCCACTAAAAGTAACACTATACTTTAAAATTGATTAGTAACGATTTTATTTTTCTAGGGTGCACAAACTAGCTTAGGATTTAGAGCCTTGGAATAAGATTTTGTGAGTAAACTTCTCCAAGGCTATTAAATCAAAATATGTGTCTGACTAAGGGAGTGGAGAAGTCCATTGTATAATCGGTAATATCAGAAGGCTCCGCTTACACTGGAGTTAAGCATGAGATCGTGTGAGGTTGGTTGAAGGGATATCCCCCCGATACTTTCTTAGTGTCAGATATATTTCTGGGGATCTATTCATATATGGGGATCTTGCTAGTACCTTTACCTCTGTGAGAGGCGATGCTTTCAAGGTTTCAGGCTTTGTTACCCTGCCCCTACGGTGGACCTGACTTACAACTGTTCGCCCGTGCATCAGTTATATCGTGGTTGCTTAGTTACTTGACTTAAGTGCCACATAGGTTACTTGAAGGGATTATTCTGCAGGTACCCTGGGTCAGATAAGGGTTGGACAACACACAACCTTTATGGAGGATTACCTCTCTGGGGGGATCTCACCAACTGGTTGTTAAGCCCACGAGGGCCCTTATAACTGATTTTGATACCTCCGATCTTTAGTAGAGGAGTCTTAGGCCCCTCTTGGGCAAGGCATACCTACTTTAGAGAGGGAGGTCCCTTTCAACCACTTTATCCTGTTTGTGTGCCTATTGGCCGTTTGATTATTTTTGGTGTGCTCTTTGATTACTAGTTGAACTTAGGATTTGTTTTTTGTATCACAAGTCTTGAGTCATCGTGGATCCAAACCATCTTCCCCGTAGGTCTCACCGCTTGTTACAGTTACCACCACATTTTGAGTCTTTTCCTTCTAAAAGGCGTAAAGTTACCAAACATGGTACACTCACATCCACTTATCAGACTTGTGATCTTACAAGGATGAGCACTGAGTCAATTCAATAATATATTGGGAGCCCTTCAACTCCCATACCTACTATAGTTAACGATACCCCTTCAACACCTTCAACCACAATGGTTGTAGTGCCGGAGGTGCTTATCATCACCTCTACCTATCCTATAATGAATAGTCAACCTATAGCCACGAACCCTTTTGGGTCTCTTTGTCACTCACTAGGCTATAATGTTCAGTCCATCCCTATGGCCTTTAGTCCTTTTTCCTATGGTATGCCAAACTTCACATCGCAGTTTTCAATCTCCATTCCAACGACTAGTACAAATACTAGCATTGGAATTGGGGGCACAACTCCTCCACATACTCCATTCTCGTTTGGTGGTAATCACATCCCTCAAATGAATCCTACCGTTGAAGGCTTTCCTCTTGTTAACCTTGGGTCTAATCCTGTTAATTCTGGATGGAGTAACCAACCTGGCGGACAAGCTACTGCTTATGGTTCGTCCTTTACACCCACCTCCTCTGTACCGATTCCTACCAAAACGTTCGGCATGGTGAATCCACCTTTATCCCCTGAATTCACACCTAAAGGAGGTCAATTTCATACATTGGGCAACCCCCAACCTGGAGCCACTCCAACTAGGGGTAGTTTTACAACTCTCATCAAAACATTCCTACTGGAATGGTGCCCAACCAACCCCTTATGAATCAGTTCAGAGGAGGGTCTTACAATCCCGGACAGGGCCATGGTGTTTACCATAACCCTGGATGGGTTGCGATTCCCCAACAACAATCTTTCCAAGGAGCCTGGGTCTAGATGCTACAACCCCATCTCTCTTTTCTGGCCACGCTTAATCTGCCAGACTTTTCTAAGTTAATGAATGATCCTATGTGTCATGATTCGACATGCCCCCCCATTCCCACCAAGCTTCCTTCAGACATTCCAAAATTTGAAGGAAAGAATGGTAAATATCCTGGTGATCACGTTACTACTTTTCACCTTTGGTGCTCTTTGAATTCCCTTAACGATAATTCTATTCAGTTAAGATTGTTTCAACGCACCCTTATGGGGGTCTCCACGAAATGGTATATTGAGCTACCTAGGGGGTCATACAAAACCTTTAGTCAGATGGTCTTAGTCTTCCTCAACCACTTCCAATTGTCGGTTCTTTACGATGTTGGCTTAGAACTTGTGTCGACCTTATGCCAGGACAAAGCCACTCATATCTCGGATCACATCCAGGAGTGGTGTAGACGAAAGAGGTTTATCAATACCTGCATACCCACAAAATTCTTGCTAGAGTGGTTCCTTAAGTCTCTACAACCTTATATTTCGAAGGATGTTTCTACATACGGGGTTACATCTGAGGAAGATGCGATTTTTAAATCCCATCAATTAGATCTTATATATGCTTAGTCTGGGATGTTATACACAATTCTTCCAGACGCACCGAGGTCAAACTATGACCCTAGAAAAAATCTCGGTCCTCATGCCGATGGCATTGTAGGCTCCACCAATGTGAAATCTGCAGACTTGGTGACAAGCCATTTGAAAGAGTTGTCTCTAAACCAGTATGTAGGAGGGCCAACTTCGTCTGTGTCCTCCAATCAAACTCAATCGATAGATGTACACTCTGTGCAATCGTCGACCAACCCGAATGGTAACCAACAACCATGAGGGAATAAAAAGTAAGGACATAATAATAATCGTAAGGGTGGGAAAAATAATAATAAACCCAAGGAAAATGGTAATAATGAGAAGACGAATAATAATGTTGGTGAGGGAAAGAAATAAAGGCGGAAAGTGAAGTTTCCCTGTAATCTTTGTACAAATGATCACCTTACCCATTTATGCCCCAAAATTTTGGAAGCTGCAAGGCTTTTATCTCTACCGCATGTCGTGCTGACTAATCCTTTTCCACATAACCAACACATGGCCTCGAGCTCCTCGAATGCCGAAAATGTGGTGAGTGGGACTCAAAACCCACTGATGCAAGACACTGACCATTTATGCATCAATATGGTTAAATATGAGGTTAATGTAGCCACTCAGTCTCGTGATTACAGTTCTCCACAGACTGTACCTGGTCTAGATTCTCCCCCTCCTCCATAGATGCCCTTACAGATCAAAAAACCAAAGCCCCCGCCTTGTATTCTGAAAGGAGTACTCAAGCTCTCTACCCACAATCCTAATTCTAGAGCCACCCAAAATTACTCTATTATTGAGGACCTGGTTCAAACCCCTTATGCGATGTCAGCTCTAGAGGTACTCCAGATGTGCCCTTCACAGAGGAATGCCTTGTTATATCCGTTAGAAGATCTAGATCCTTGTGGCTCAAAAGTTATCAAGTTTGACGTCACAGATGTGAAGCCTCACTTTCCTTACCATGCGGAATTCCAAATACATGTGGGTTACTCGAAGTATACCATCAAGCATACTATTGTTGATGAAGGCACTGCAACATGTGTGATGTCCTTGGTTTGTTGGAAAGCCCTCAAATCTCCCACCCTTTCTCAGTTTCTGACCATGTTGATTTCTTTTGACGGTTGTTCCTTCCGCCCTCACAGTATTCTTCTTGCCTTTTCGGTCCAGTTAGGTGGGAAAATGGTAGAGGTGGATGTTGAGATGGTTGATGTGCCCGTCAACTATAACTTGTTACTAGGACACAATTGGACTTACGCTATGACTGCAATTGTATATTTCTTCTTCCGTACTCTTTGTTTTCCTCATGATGGGAAGATCATGATGATCGATCAATTATCCTTTGCATATGCTAGCCCCAATGCATCTATTGGATCATTGATCCCCGTGATCGACAATTCTTAGCCGACAACTAAGAATATCGGTGTCAGAATGTATTCATCCCTTATGGGTACCTTTGACTTCATGGCACCGGTTCACCATATTTACGCCATGTCTAGTAGGCCCGTTTTGTCAGAGAGGTATGTTCCTTTCCGTACTTCCTGTTATCACTCAAAACTGACTAGGGTAGCATGCAAATAAATCCCAAGGTAACCTTGAACCACTTTGGATTGGAAACTTCCCTTTCCAACCACGAGAGGGATATCTCAAATAATGTCACAAAAACTAATGATAAATCAATAATGCACAAAAATAGTGGGCATATCTACAAGTATCAGAAAGGTTTTTAGTTTTAGGTTTTGTGGGTTGGACAGGGAGAATAGTCCATTGGGCATGGATTCAAATGATCAGGCAAATAATACAAGAGTTCAACAATGGGTATCAAGGGAACAGAGGCAAGGTAGAGGCTGCTTACAGAGAAAGATATTTATAAAGGTATGACAACAGAATAGCGAGAAACAAATACTTTATGCAAAGAGCACTTATCAACAAGTGAATTCTTAACATAAAATAGAAGAAAATGACTGCAAAGGACCGCGAGACCGAGCATCTAACAAAGGGATGAATTATGGACCCGCAGTTCAGTGCATGAAGGTAACTTATAACCATCCATAAAAAAGAGCATCTAATAAAGGATGAGTTCTATTAACATAACATGGTTACAACTTAAGACAAAAATGGTGAAATGATATGAAAACTGAGAAATGAGACACACTCTGCAAAAAACATCACATGAATCTCTGCAATCTCAATAACAAAAACCTATGAAACTTGTATTAAAATGAAAATGAAAGTTCCAACCACGAGGCCCTACTCCGATGCCTCCCCCTCCATTGTGTCTTTTTTACATGTGCATATATAGAGAGATTCCCTCAACCCTAAAGACTCGAGTCATCAATCTTGGTTTCTAAAAATAGAAATATTGTTACAAGGACTGACACATGTAAACACTAAGTAATTCCTGGAAACTAGTTCAACAAAAAATAAATACAAGTGAGAAGATGTTGGCTTCTCAAATAAACTCGAATAGCTACTGCCTGAAAGGCTAGAGAAATCTGCTACCTGTTGCCTAGTTTGTAGGGAAAATGCTTCCCTCATATGCCACCTGTAGATGCTGGAACACTGTCTCCTGTAAATGCCCTCTGTAACTACTCTTTTGTAGCACCCGAAAATTCTGTAGTGCACCTCTTAATTTCGTAGTGCACTGGTGTTTTTCAAAACTGCGAAAATGAACTCTTCATTCTGTTATGGTATTTGTACATACAAACTTCTCTCCTTAGTATGCTGCACACAATTAATCTTTCCCTGTAGACTTCATATGAAAGAAATAATTAGTACTCTTGCAAAATGAAGTTATATCATTTATCATAATTTTGCAAACTTGTTGGGATTATGCAAGAAAAACACAGCAGAAAACAAAGATACAGGAAATGATGCCATTCTTTTGTAATATTTATTCCTATTGCAACAATCTATTTACTTTAAAACACCCATGGCATTGTTCAAGACCCAATTGCAACGACTGAAACTTATTTTCAATCAAAAGTGAATCCACCAGAAGGAACTGTTGTAATCTGCAAGAAATATCTCCTTAGGTGCCTCCATAACTACTTCCTGAGCTTCAGAAGATAGAGGTTGTGTTGCAACCATACCAGTCGCCTTTCTGAGAAACAGAACATACCCTTTGAAAAGTGTAAAATCGTTGTTTCCCTGACATTTTCAGATATGTCTTATTTGCGTCATGACACCCTTGTCAAGTTATGGGATCGATGTGATGGATCATCTATTAAATATAAGAGTTTTAACCAGACACGTTTTTATCAACTCTTGGCATAAGAATTCGATGAAACCAACATAACAAAGAATTCCTCTTGAGGTTGTTGTTTGAACTATGCTGTGCATTTGGAGAACAAAAGACTCCTGCGTGTTCTTTTGGAACCTGTAGCTTACAACTTGATTCTTGAGCCACCTAAATCTTTAGAACATTTGCGCAACACATCTTCACCTCGACACATGGAACTTGAATCATCAATAGGGTACCTAGCAGAAATGTTTTCAGTCGATGTATCAATACAAAACCAAGAAGGAGCTTATCGATTACACTTGATGTGTCAACTTGTTGTTGACTCGTGGCCTTGAATGTTTGTCTTAACTCATGGATTTAAAATTGTGGTTTGACTCGTGGCTTTAATTTTGACTTAACTCGTGGCTTGAAATTGTGGTTTGAGCCTGCGACTTTGATATATGGAATGGCTTTATGTGTCGATTGATGAAATGGATTTAAAACAAACCATCAAACCTGATAGGCTTAGACTTGGTTTAAATAATGGGTTAGACACTTTCGTCATTGTTACTATGTTGGTGAGGGAAAGAAATAAAGGTGGAAAGTGAAGTTTCCCTGTAATCTTTGTACAAACGATCACCTTACCCCATTTATGCCCCAAACTTCTGGAAGCTGCAAGGATTTTATCTCTACCGCATGCCGTGCTGACTAATCCTTTTCCACATAACCAACACATGGCCTCGAGCTCCTCGAATGCCGAAAATGTGGTGAGTGGGACTCAAAACCCACTGATGCAAGACACTGACCGTTTATGCATCAATATGGTTAAATATGAGGTTAATGTAGCCACTCAGTCTCGCGATTACAGTTCTCCATAGACTGTACCTGGTCTAGATTCTCCCCCTCCTCCATAGATGCCCTTACAGATCAAAAAACCAAAGCCCCCGCCTCGTATTCTGAAAGGAGTACTCAAGCTCTCTACCCACAATCCTAATTCTAGAGCCACCCAAAATTACTCTATTATTGAGGACCTGGTTCAAACCCCTTATGCGATGTCAGCTCTAGAGGTACTCTAGATGTGCCCTTCACAGAGGAATGCCTTGTTATCTCCGTTAGGAGATCTAGATCCTTGTGGCTCAAAAGTTATCAAGTTTGACGTCACAGATGTGAAGCCTCACTTTCCTTACCATGTGGCATTCCAAATCCATGTGGGTTACTCAAAGTATACCATCAAGTGTACTGTTGTTGATGAAGGCACTGCAACATGTGTGATGTCCCTGGTCTGTTGGAAATCCCTCGACTCTTCGACCCTTTCTCAGTTTCTAACCATGTTGATTGCTTTTGATGGTTGTTCCTTCCGCCCTCACAATATTCTTCCTACCTTTCCGGTCCAGTTAGGTGGGAAAATGGTAGAGGTGGATGTCGAGGTGGTTGATGCACCCGTCGACTATAACTTGTTACTAGGACGCAATTGGACTTATGCTACGACTGCAATCGTATCTTTCGTCTTCTGTACTCTTTTTTTTCCTCACAATGGGAAGATCATGACGATCGATTAATTATCCTTTGCATATGCTAGCCCCAATGCATCTGTTAGACTGTTGATCCCCATGATCGACAATTCTCAACCGACAACTGAGAATATTGGTGTCATAATGTATTCATCCCTTATGGGTACCTTCGACTTCATGGCACTGGTTCACCATATTTATGCCATGTCCAGTAGGCCCGTTTCGTCAGAGAAGTATGTTCCTTTCCATACTTCCTGTTATCACTTAGAACTGACTGGGGTAGCATGCAAGTAAATCCCGAGGTAACCTCGAACCACTTTGGATTGGAAACTTCCCTTTCCAACCACGAGAGGGATCTCTCAAATAATGTCACAAAAACTAATGATAAATCAATAATTCACAAAAATAGTGGGCATATCTGAATGTATAAGAAAGGTTTTGAGTTTTAGGTTTTGTGGGTTGGACAGGGAGAATAGTCCATTGGGCATGGATTCAAATGATCAGGCAAATAATAAAAGAGTTTAGCAATGGGTATCAAGGGAACAGCGGCAAGGTAGAGGTTGCTTACAGAGAAAGATATTTATAAAGGTATGACAACATAATAACAAGAAACAAATACTTTATGCAAAGAGCACTTATCAACGAGGGAATTCTTAACATAAAACAAAAGAAAATGATTGCAAAGGACTGCGGGACAAAGCATCTAACAAAGGAATGAATTCTGGACCTGCAGTTTAGTGCATGAAGGTAACTTATAACCATCCATAAAAAAGAGCATCTAATAAAGGATGAGTTCTATTAACATAACATGGTTACAACTTACGACGAAAATGGTGAAATGATATGAAAACTGAGAAATGAGACACACTCTGCAAAAAACATCACATGAATCTCTGCAATCTCAATAATAAAAACCTATGCAGCTTGTATTAAAATGAAAATGAAAGTTCCAGCCACGAGGCCCTACTCCGGTGCCTCCCCCTCCATTGTGTCTTTTTTACATGTGCATATATAGAGAGATGCCCTCAGACCTAAAGACTTGAGTCATCAATCTTGGTTTCTAAAAACAGAAAGATTGTTACAAGGACTGACACATGTAAACACTAAATAATTCCTGGAAACTAGTTCAACAGAAAATAAATACAAGTGAGAAGATGTTGGCTTCTCAAATATGGTCGAATAGCTACTGCCTGAAAGGCTGGAGAACTTTTCCACCTGTTGCCTAGTTTGTAGGGAAAATTCTGCCCTCATATGCCACCTGTAGATGCTGGAACACTGTCTCCTGTAAATGCCCTCTGTAACTACTCTTTTGTAGCGCCTGAAAATTTTGTAGTGCACCTCTTAATTTCATAGCGCACTGGTGTTTTTCAAAACTGCGAAAATGAACTCTTCATTCTGTTATGGTATTTGTACATACAAACTTCTCTCCTTAGTATGCTGCACACAATTAATCTTTCCCTATAGACTTCATAGGAAATAAATAATTAGTACTCTTGCAAAATGAAGTTATATCATTTATCATAATTTTGCAAACTTGCTGTGATTATGCAAGAAAAACACAACATAAAACGAAGATACAAGAAATGATTCCATTCTTTTGTAATATTTATTCCTATTGCAACAATCTCTTTACTTTAAAACACCCATGGCATTGTTCAAGACCTGGTTGCAACGACTGAAACTTATTTTCAATCAAAAGTGAATCCACAAGAAGGAACTATTGTAATCTGCAAGAAAGCTCTCCTTAGGTGCCTCCATAACTGCTTCCTGAGCTTCAAAAGATAGAGGTTGTGTTGCAACCATACCAGTTGCCTTTTTGAGAAACAGAACAAACCCTTTGAAAAGTGTAAAATCATTGCTTCCCTGACATTTTCAGATATGTCTAATTTGCTTCATGGCACCCTTGTCAAGTTATGGGATCGATGTGATGGATCATCTATAAAAGATAAGAGCTGTAACCAGACACGTTTTTATCAAATCTTGGCATAAGAATTCAATGAAACCAACATAACAAAGAATTCCTCTTGAGGCTGTCGTTTGAACTGCGTTGTGCATTTGGAGAACAAAAGACTCACGCGTGTTCTTTTGGAACCTGTAGCTTACAACTTGATGCTTGAGCCACCTAAATCTTTAGAACATCTACGCAACACATCTTCACCTCGACACATGGAACTTGAATCATCGATAGCGTACCTAGCAAAAAGGTTTTTAGTCGGTGTATCAATATAGAACCAAGAAGGAGCTTATCGATTACACTTGATGTGTCGACTTGTTGTTGACTTGTGGCCTTGAATGTTTGTCTTAACTCATGGATTTAAAATTGTGGTTTGACTTGTGGCTTTAAGTTTGACTTAACTCGTGGCTTGAAATTGTGGTTTGAGCCTACAAATTTGATATATGGAATGGCTTTGTGTGTCAATTGATGAAATGGATTTAAAACAAACCATCAAACCTGATAGGCTTAGACTTGGTTTAAATAATGGGTTAGACACTTTTTAATGTACACACCATTTTTATTTTGGTAAAAATAACAAATTGCAAATATAAAGAAGCATAAAACTAGGATTTGGGCAATACTAACAATGATTTTGAAATGTAGGTCAGAAGACAATCTTAGGTAAAAAATGATCAACGAGAGCTTGATGAAGAATCTGGAGGTTAAGACATAGGCCACAAGACTTTATGAAAACAACAAATCAAGTAGAGAGGGATGAAAACACTCTTAAAAATAACATTGCATTTTGATCGCTAACATCTGGCTCCAACTGGGATGGAGACCTCCTTGCGAGGCTCCAAGGACCTAGTAGTTCTAGTCGCCTTGTCCATTGGGCTATGGAGTCAACAATCAACCATTCTATAAAAAATTCTCAAGGCCTGCCTTTATTCACACAAACTGACTACTATTTCTGCAAACTGAAGGAAAAATAAATGCTCGGGAAACGAGCTTATTTCCTACACTACTCTATTCTAACCAGATCTGCAATTGGTTAGGTAAAGGATGATTTCCATAAAAACCATCCAAGCAATTCCAATACTGAAATAATCTCATCCGTATCACCTATCAATAAATGATATATGAAATGTAGTAGCAGTGATAAAAAATCATTCAGGAAACCATACCCACCAGGAAACATTTGCGAGCTAAGGAAATATGAAATTTTTGGGTTCTCTGAAAGGTATGATTCCATGAAGGCTGCCACCGGGTCTTTGAAACCGAGATCATAAACATGTTGGTCCATGGAGAACACTTGCTCAAACATGACTGCTTCTTTGATGAAAAACTGATGAACTTCTTGTTCCCTTATGATCAGATCTTGATCATCAATCATTACAACTTCCTCTTTAGAATAGTGCTCACAAGAGGATGACAAAACATGGTTTACATCATATGGATTTTGATCAATTATAAACATATAGTTGTCAATGCAGTCATCAATGATTTCATCTTCAACATTGTTTGAAAACTTCTCCTGAATTTGACATGCATACCTGTTCATTGAAACATCCGCAATCATTGAAGAATCTGATTCATAATTTGACACATACTTACATCCTTCTTGCTGTCCCAGGTCTATTTCACACTCACTGTTTTCTTGCTGAAAATATGAAACGTACTGATAGTTCCCTTTTTCATGTGCATGCAGATTTTCAAAGTCAACCCACTCTCGGATCCTTCTGGAAGTGCAGATGTTCTCCTCCACTCCTTGAGCATCTTCAAACAACTGTCCCAGGGATGAATACCTCCTTTCTAACAAGAGAAGGGTAATTTCTGAATGAAGCCCCATAACATAATATATCACGACAACTGTCTCTGTAGGCCGAATCTCTAAAGGCATGTCATGATTCATGCTATAGAATCTTATGTTAAAAACAAACAAAGCTTTGTCCTCCTCTCTCCTCAAAACATAAAAATCAGCATGGTATGAATCTAATGATTTTTTCTCACCCCAATACTTCAAAAAAGCATTAGAGAACTCAGTCCAAGAGCTAATGGAATCAACTCTCAGACCCTTAAACCAAACAACATCTTTGAACAAAGACTTAGAGAACAATATCATGATCACATCTTCATGAACAATCTCGAACCGATCAACAAAGTTTTCAAAGGATTCCAAGTGCCTCTTAGCTAAAACTTGTTTCTCTCCAGAAAATTGGGGAAGATACTCAAGGCAGTCAAGAGGATAAGGATGAAGAAGAAAGGGAAACCTTAAAGGATTGAACGTCTTCATTCTAATTTTAATTTGAAAGGCAGTGGGATGATCATGAAAGTTAATAGGTTGATGACAAGGTTCATCAGTAATGCAAAAAGGTACTGAGCTTTGGATAGGTTTGGAATCAGTTCCGACCTCTGTAAGGTTACATGACTGATCAGATTCAGGAGTAATTTGAATGCAGTGATCATCTTTATGAATGGGCTGAGGTAAAACTACTGAATCTATATCTACAATATATGCAATATGTAGATCTTCTTCTTCTAGAGATGGATATATACAAGAAGGATGATGATTTTTTGAATATACAAAACATAAAATGATTCTCTTTACATGCGAAGGGAACAACATGAAAGAGATGATAAAGAACAACAACAGTTCATGAAGCAGACTAATAAACTGACACCTGGATTTAGAATTCAGCCTCTTCAACTTCTGTCAACCGGATCCTCCCCAGTGGAGTCTTTAATCGTGGAGTCACCAGGCATATTGCTACAGTCAATTCTATGTCCTCCCTTTGTCTACCATAAAAAGTTGGATCTATGTCGTTCTTCCCAGGGAAACTAGCTTCACTTCCACTCCCCGACAATGATGCCAAAATGTTATCACTCAGAACTGACTGGGGTAGCATGCAAGTAAATCCTGAGGTAACCTCGAACCACTTTGGATTGGAAACTGCCCTTTCCAACCACGAGAGGGATCTCTCAAATAATGTCACAAAAACTAATGATAAATCAATAATGCACAAAAAGTGGGAAGATCTGCAAGTATCAAAAAGGTTTTGAGTTTTAGGTTTTGTGGGTTGGATAGGGAGAATAGTCCATTGGGCATGGAGTCAAATGATCATGCAAATAATACAAGATTTCAACAATGGGTATCAAGGGAATAGAGGCAAGGTAGAGGCTTCTTACAAACAAAGATATTTATAAAGGTATGACAACATAATAGCGAGAAACAAATACTTTATGCAAAGAGAACTTATCAATGATTGAATTCTTAACATAAAACAAAAGAAAATGACTGCAAAGGACCGCGAGACAAAGCATCTAACAAAGGGATGAATTCTGGACCTGTAGTTCAGTGCATGAAGGTAACTTATAACCATCCATAAAAAAGATCATCTAATAAAGGACGAGTTCTATTAACATAACATGGTTACAAGTTAAGAAGAAAATGGTGAAATGATATGAAAACTGAGAAATGAGACACACTCTGCAAAAAGCATCACATGAATCTCTGCAATCTCAATAACAAAAACCTCTGCAACTTGTATTATAATGAAAATGAAATTTCCAGCCATGAGGCCCTACTCCGGTGCCTCCCCCTCCATTGTGGATTTTTTACATGTGCATATATAGAGAGATGCCCTCATCCCTAAAGACTCGAGTCATCAATATTGGTTTCTAAAAATAGAAAGATTGTTACAAGGACTGACACATGTAAACATTAACTAATTCCTGGAAACTGGTTCAACAGAAAATAAATACAAGTGAGAAGATGCTGGATTCTAAAATATGCTCGAATAGCTACTGCCTGAAAGGCTGGAGAACTCTGCCACATGTTTCCTAGTTTGTAGGAAAAATTCTTCCCTCATATGCCACCTGTAGATGCTGGAACACCGCCTCCTGTAAATGCCCTCTGTAACTACTCTTTTGTAGCGCCCGAAAATTCCGTAGGGCACCTCTTAATTTCGTAGAGCACTGGTGTTTTTCAAAACTGCGAAAATGAACTCTTCATTCTGTTATGGTATTTGTACAGACAAACTTCTCTCCTTAGTATGCTGCAGACAATTAATCTTTCCCTGTAGACTTCATAGGCAAGAAATAATTAGTACTCTTGCAAAATGAAGTTATATCATTTATCATAATTTTGCAAACCTACTGTGATTATGTAAGACAAACACAACAGAAAACGAAGATACATGAAATGATGCCATTCTTTTGTAATATTTTTTCTTATTGCAGCAATCTCTTTGTTTTGAAACACCCATGGCATTGTTCAAGACCCGGTTGCAACGAGTGAAACTTCTTTTCAATAAAAAGTGAATCCACCATAAGGAACCGTTGTAATCTGCAAGAAATATCTCCTTAGGTGCCTCCATAACAGCTTCCTGAGCTTCAGAAGATAGAGGCTATGCTGCAACCATACCAATCGCCTTTCTGAGAAACAGAGCAGACCCTTTTGAAAAGTGTAAAATCGTTGCTTCCATGGCATTTTCAGATCTGTCTTATTTGCATCATGGCACCCTTGTCAAGTTATGGGATCAATGCGATGGATCATCTAGCAAATATAAGAGCTGTAACCAGACACGTTTTTATCAACTCTTGGCATAAGAATTCGATGAAACCAACATAACAAAGAATTCCTCTTGAGGTTGTCGTTTGAACTGTGTTGTGCATTTGGAGAACCAAATACTTCTGCGTGTTCTTTTGGAACCTGTAGCTTACAACTTGATTCTTGAGCCACCTAAATCTTTAGAACATCTGCGCAACACATCTTCACCTCGTCACATGGCACTTGAATCATCGATAGGGTACCTGGCAGAAAGGTTTTTAGTCGATGTATCAATATAGAACCAAGAAGGAGCTTATCGATTACACTTGATGTGTCGACTTGTTGTTGACTCGTGGCCTTGAATGTTTGGCTTAACTCATGGATTTAAAATTGTGGTTTAACTCGTGGCTTTAAGTTTGACTCAACACGTGGCTTGAAATTGTGGTTTGATCCCAAGGCTTTGATATAGAAAGAAAGAAAGAAAGTATTTTTAACGTCCACGAGGCTAAAAATAGCCTATGGGACAGATTGCTTTTCCATCTGGCTTTTGCATTCGGCCCTTTTCTTGTGAAGTTTTACAATAATCGTTCCCAGCTTCTCAACAAACTCT
>ML824360.1:29081-43209 GCA_009831015.1 Picea engelmannii | reverse complement strand
AGAATGGCAAGGGGACTCCAGAATCGAATCTCGACCGTAGATCTAGGATCACAGATACTGACCGTCTAGATTTGCTCGCCGCATATCCAACAATGTAGATGAATTTAAACAAGATCGGGGGGTTACTGTTTGTTTCTCACAGATTAACTTTTCAGTTACAAATCCGTTAGTGAAACGGACTCATGATTGCAAATTAGTTGTCGATCAGTTAGCGTTTCAGTTTCTAGGACAGGTGTTCTCGTTTCGGCTGAGGGAAGGCGAAGTGGAACCATCGGGAAGGTATGCATAAAAGAAGATGAGACAGATTGTGTAAGGTTGGTTGTTCTGAAGGAAAAAGAATGAAACTGTAAGAAAGGAAAAAGGAGAGGATGCACAATATGAAATTGAGCATATGTGCAGAGTGAAATAAAAAATCAGAGCAGAATAACAGATCAAGTTGAAGTAGATCAGAATGACAGAAAAAGTTGATGCAGAGCAGACCTGCTGAATAGACAGAGGAAGAGGAGAATCGCAGAATAGTTTGAAGAAGATCAGACTTATAGAACATAAAAAGACTGGTAAGAACTGATTTATCTGTGTAGTTGTCTGTGTATTCATTATTTGATGTGCTAGGGTGGAAGGGAGGTGCTCAGGAGGACTGTTGTCCTCAGAGGTTCAAGTGGGAGCTTGAACAAAGGAAGTTGTAGCTTCCATCTGGTTGCATCCAGAGAAACTAGGGTGGTAGGGTGGTGCTAGGGAGAACAAGTGTTATTTGTTATACAGGTTGGAGCCTGTGTAACTGGAAGTTGGTGCTTCCATCCAGTTGGTGCTGAAATATTCAAGAAGTTGGTGCTTCCATCCAGTTGGTGCTGGAATATTCAGGGAGTTGGTGCTTCCTTCTAGTGGGTGCTAGAGAAACCAGAGAGTTGGTGCTCTCAAACAAGTTGCATCTTGTAAAACAGAGGTAGCAGCCTCACATTGAGTTGGTGCTCAATTGTAAATGATGTACAGAACTGAAAAAGACTGCCTATCATTTCAAAGAAGAAGAGGTTTTCTCCCTTTATGGGTTTCCTCGTGAAAATCTGTCTCTGTGTGTACTTTATGTGTGACTGATGGTCTTTACTTTTACTGTCCATATGTTGTATATTGTTGATGACCACATGAAGAAATATTCATAATGTTTTAACAGACCTAAAATTGTTTAAGCTCACATACAACTGATTCACCCCCCCCTCTCAGTTGTTTTAGTATTTCCAACATGTTATTCATGTTGATTCATTTGCGGATGAACACATTTTCCTTATCTCATCGTCAGACCCCTGGTATGGAGACATTGTTCTCTATCTTCAAACTTTGAAGTTCCCTCAGCATCTCTTGTGAGATGACCAACGGTGTATACGATATCAAGCTAAGAACTATCCTATCGTCGATGACACTATGTATCGTCGAGGAGTAGACAATATCCTGTGTCATTGTTTAACTCACGAAGAAGCTGAGTCTATTCTAAACGACTGCCACAATGGGGCTTGTGGTGGTCATCTATCCTGGCTTGTGACAATCCAGAAAATTTTGCAAGTTGGTTATTTTTGGCCATCTATCTTTAAAGATTGCGTCGAAGCGGTTAAGAAGTGTCACCTTTGCGAGGTGTTCACTCATAAAATGCACTCACATACAACCCCTCTCCATCCAATCATTACCGTTGGTCCCTTCACCAAGTGGGGGGTGGACTTTGTGGATTGCAACCCAAATTCAGCTGGGGGGCATCAACACATTATCATGGCCATAGAATAATTTAATAAGTGGGTCAAGGACATGCCTACAATTAAATCCGATGGGAATACTTCCACCTTCTTCGTATTCAATCAAATTATAGCCAGGTTCAGAATCCCGAGTGAATTTGTCACTGATCATGGCAGTCACTTTCATAATGAAATGATGGAAGAACTAGCATCTAAACTGGGGTTTAAGCATGGTCATTATTCCCCTTACTACCCTCAGGAAAATGGACAAGTAGAGGTTGTGAATAGGGCTCTCAAGACCATTTTGTAGAAAATTTTCAGCCAGAGAAAATCTAACTGGCATATCATGCTTTATCCATCACTTTGGGCATACCGAACCTCGATTAAGACTTACAATGGTTTTTATCCTTTCCATTTAGTACACAGTGTGGAGTCGATGCTACCTATTGAATGCGAAATACCTTCTCTTAGATTGGCAGTTGCGTTCCTACCTGACACTTTCGACCTCGAAGGACGCCTCGTACACCTAGAGAGTCTAGACGAGCATCGTTGAGATGCCTCTACATCTATCAAAGCAAATAAAATATGGTTCAAGGTACAATGCGATAAGTTTGTATGTCCTCGATTGTACACTGAGGGTGACTTGGTCCTTCTATATGATCAAGCCAAAGGACCACTGGGGGCATGCAATTTCAAACCCATGTGGCATGGTCCCTATATCGTGTGACATGTCTTAGAAAAAGGAACCTATGAATTAGAAGACTATGAAGGGAACATGTTGGCTAAGCCCAAGAATGGGTTCTATTTGAAAAGATGTTACGCTTGAGCTAGAATATTGGGCGTAAATCTTTGTATACTAATGTAATTTAGTGTATATATCTTTTCCCTTTATTTTTATCTTCATCTTTCTTATCGATTTTTCCCTTGGTTGACAGATTTCAATGGAGTCTTCAGTCTACTTAGGATTCGCAGATGGGGCCAGTCATCATACATAGAACTTGGCTTCCGCCGCTTGGGTTTTTAACTCACCCGAGGGTCTAATGGTGTCTTTAGGTGGCGTATGCCTAAGGCCATCCACGAATAATGTGATCGAATATAGCCCTGTTATAGAAATTTTGCACGATGTCATTTCACATGGTATTCTCTCTTTAGAGGTTCGCCTGGACTCCCAGTTAGTAGTATGTCATTTGAACAACAATTATCGTGTGCGTGACCCTTCTCTACTCCGACGATTCCTACGGGTATGACTTTTGGAATGACAATTTGATTTTATTACTTATCATCACATACCTAGAAGTTATAATTGTGTATCCGATGCATATGCTTATTTTTTTTTAGATTGGCATTTGTCACATAACTAAAGCTAAGAAATTTTTTTCATCAATGTACACATTGTAACATAAGTGAAGCCCAAGAACCATGTTTTTATATATATTTCAAAAAGTATGATGTTTATAGTACACAATTGGGGCTAACACCCTCAATATACATATACAACTGATCATACAATAGTCATGACATCTACGCCTGTGGCGTCGGATGAGTGTCATGATAGAAAACTACGACGTTTACAAGACGCCGAAAGAGTCGTACCTAAGAACGGGGCACACCCACCACCTGCTGCTGCATAGCCTACGATAGATCCTCCACCTGAACCATAGGAATCCTCTGTGTCAAATGAGATAGGTTTCCTTGCATGTTGTGAAGGACTCTCTTTGCATCCCCTCCCACTGCCTCATTTCTTCGGTGCTTCCGATGATGTCGTGGAAGTCCGTTCGGTCGTCGTGGACCTACGTCTACTTCACATACATGTTTAATTAGTACTTAACATCATCCAATTTTTTTTTTGTTTCCTTATACAAAAATACAAAAAAATGAAATATTTAAAAAACTGTGACATACCTATGTCTCCATAGGCAGAACCTGGTGGTAATGGCATGTCAGGATCTCCTATGAAGTCAATCCCTGCGTAAGGGTAGTCATACAGAGCTATCACCTGTTGTCTCCACCAGAAGAAGAAGTCATCATTGTAGGGTGTTGGCACCCTACCTCCCCCCTGCCACCTCATCACCTCGGTCCATCGTTCCATGGTTGGATTGCGAGGTCCACATGTAATAATATCAACTATAGGTCCCAATCCTAGAACCCGCTCGAAGAAAAAACTACAAAGGATAGAAGCGAACCCAAAGTTACTTTTACTACCCTGTTTTCATTCTGTCAACTGGCTCTTCATGTTGGCCATCAGTGAGGTGCACCAATCATACACCGTGGGTCTCAAGCACTCCACTGAGTAGAACATAAGTGGCCTCGATGCCTGGTGCAAAGAGGTCGATCTTGTTATCCGTGTCAAAATGAGGACAACAATCTTGAGACTTAGATTGTTTATCGCTCTAATGGGGATTTGGCTCTCGACCTTCTCGGTCCCTGCAATGCAATGAGTGACTATGTAATATTCCTCGATTTTCATGCCACTCCCAACTCCCTGAGCTTTGAGGTTGACCACCTCACCCTGACATGACAATCCCGTCAAGAAATAGATGTCCTCGACTTCAATCCTTAATGGTTGTCCATCAAGGTTGAAGCTCTCACAATCCAGATCTCAGTAGTCTATGAGCAATTGTAGAAATCTCACTTGGGACCTCATATGTTTTAGAGCCCAAAACTTGTATAGCCCACATCTTTTTAAATCCATTTGAGCCCCTTGATCTCTCTCCACTACAACATCTACCTCCTCATGTTCCCTTTCTCTCTACTCTAGCACCATCCTGCAAGAGTCAAACTCTTTTTTGAGTTAGCAACCTCTAAAAAACATTTTGCATGGACATATACGGGAGTTGTAGTGTACAAAGTCATGTATAGTGCTTCTTATACACTATTTTTTTTTTTAACAACCACATATAATCTTGCATGTACGCTACCCGATGAACTGTAGCCCGCGTACACCTAAATTTTCAAATTGCACCCTAAATAACTTAAAAAATGGAACTTAATTACAAAATTTAATCCACTTAAAAGAAAGAGGAGAGAAAGATGATTTACTTGGTTCATACGCTCGTAGTGCCCACAATAACCAGTTGAAATTCAGAGGTAATTTGGTCCAAAATCCACTATTTGGGTAAAAAATACAAATGGTATAGTAAAATTGTTTTTTTTTACTATTTATAGCAAATTTTTACCCACTTTGCATAGTTTCGTCCAATATTTTGGCCTAATGGACTAATACGACAGTGGATGGAGTTGGTTTTTGTAGTTTTATCCAGGGATTCTTGCGGTTTTTAGCGCCATGTTGCCCGTTCGTAACTTTGGACATGTATTTTTGTTACCCAACATATAGGATAGATATTCAATCAGTCATGCACACTTGCATCATCCTATGACTGCCACTCATATGCCTTAGGTACGAACCCATTTCATAGTGACACAAAACCTTCTATCTGCAACTAGAAGTGTCGTTATCAAATGGTAGAGACTTACCAAACATGGGTACCCTAGTTAGATCCTCTGCTTCATTTGGTGCCCATGCATAGATTTTTGTCCGAAGGACCGAGAGTCCCTTATAGCTAATACATGAATTTATGTTGAACCTCATTTCTTACTCATAAACATACTGACCTATATGTAGAGGACTCCCAAGCGAGTTTGATTTAAGCTCTTTTCCAACTTGTTTCAAAAAGCGAAAAAATTGTTGAGTGAACTTGTCTCTTTCACACTCGTAAATTGGATTTGAAAGGACGTCTATTTGGTGTAGTTTTAATCCCTTTTAAAACTAAGTAGACTAAGATTACGAAAAATGACATTTTTTGGCATTATGTTATAATTTCATCTCATGCCCTTACTTGCAGTATTGCACCTATTGTCTGTTATCGCTTTTGCGTTATAAGCTTCTCACCTCAACAATTTACATCATCAACCAAGCAGAGCCTTGTTTATACCCTTTGCAACTTGACACCCTGTACCCAGGAGGAAACATTCCCCTGAGTGTCCATCTCTCGCATGCACCTCCTTGCATTGAGCATAGGTATGTTCCACTGCTAGAAATAGTTTTGAATACTTGCGACACTCGTTTCCTCCTCTGTATCATAGCATTCATTTGCCTATGAAAAAACAAAAAAAGACGGGCGAGAAGGGAATATTATTTTATATTGGAAAAAATCGTGTCGCCTTTGAACATAGCACAAAATTTTTGAGTCCACTTGTCATCAAAATTTTGGGTTTAGCATGACCTTAGGAAGTTGAGCTCGTTACAGAGAGTTTACTCCCCCAACTGGTTACTCTTCCAGTCCCTATGGAGAGTTTGATTGATGCCTCCTGCATCTCAAAGTTTCATCATTGATTCTATGCTGCCAGAGTCATCCATATGTCTCATGCTCTTGTTCAAAGGATGTCTGTCAACCTGTGTCATCCATTCCTCAGAACTCTTGACTTTGCATGTTGGCCATACACCTAGTGTGTCTCAAAATCACATGAAGTTGTAGTCCTATTGGGCACCCTGGTCCTACTTTCCTCATTGGTAGGTAACCTTGAACCAAACAATCGACATTTCATCATTGGTCATTGACTAGGTGGTTTCCATTATGTTCGACGTCAAGAAATCTATTCACACATTGAGATTCGTGCAGTGTCTTGGATTCCACTAGCCCTATTGGTGGTTTCTTGACCTTTTTCAGTAGTTTTCCTTGTTGGCTGCTATTCAGAGGGTCTTTTTCGTGTACTGCTTGCATCTGGCACATGTGATCGACGCACATGGTCATTGGTTCGTGAACATGTTCTTTGTTCGATTTCCTCCAAATCATCAAGCTCCTTATTTGTACCTTGTGTTGAATGATGAGAGATGCCTTAATGCTCTCCTTTTAGAGGGTATCCTTCCATCAAATTCAACTCATCTATTTTGGAGACGAGACCTAGAGTCCTATAAGTACCTAGAGGCTTGCATTCATCAGTGGCAGGTTCTCTTGCCATTGACATTTGGGAATACATCAATGTCTCTTGATAGATGGATTCTTCAAGTGTTCGAACCCAACTCCTTTATTCACACTTGTAAGAATGTACTCGGTGCCTTGATACCTACTTTCATTATCAGTAGGTTGTCTCATGTTTGTTAACGACATACCTCAATGACTGATAATCAAACGAAGTCTCATTGTGTTCAACCTCAACTCCTTTATTCACATGATGTAGACTTGCACCTTTGGCGGATTGTGTAGAAGACTTGAAGACATCAGTTCATAGTTGCAGCTTTCCTGAGCTGTTGCTACCTTTCATTGGACTAGTACCTATGTGACTTCAATGATCATGGGAGATCAGATTGTACTCCATTGTATACAGATATATTTAGATTGATTTTGAGACAGGTATTACTGGGCCTTGTTCGTGACTATGACAACCTTTGGCATGTAGCCACCTTTGTATTGCTTATTCATGGCCATGGACAACTGTTTGGTATATTTTTACATGGATCTGCAATGTAATTCAAATTGGCAACCATGTGTGAAAAATCAGTACATATTGTAATGAGCAACTAGTTCTTCTAGCTGGGTCCCCATTACTCCACTTTTGGGTCTTATAATGTATTTTGGCCATCACAGATACTCCTCTAACCTCACACATTAGGGGGAATCTATTATAGCAAGATTTGCCTCACCCTATGCAAACTTGCACAGAAGGCCTTGTTCCATTTCCCTATGCAGACTTGAAGCCCCTTTTTGCAAATCCTAGAGCTAAAAACAATATTTTTCCACATATACGTGCCCTAACTATTGTACATCATGTGTATACGTAGGTTGCACCACTACAACCCACGTACATCGATATTTGTGCCCAAAATTAAAAAATAGTTCGGGTTTCCATGTCATGTTATGAGATCCATGATCCTTGACCTTCCATATACTGGAAACGTTCCAAATCGACCCTTCAATTCCACTTGAAGGATACAAATGGGCCAAATCCGAGCCATGGAAAAGAGGAGAAAAATTCAACTTTGAAAGAAAAGTTACTCTAGAGAAATTATTCATTTCATATTGAGTCTGCATCCCTTTGTCCTTTTAAGTCAGAATACATTGTTCAACCCCCAAGCTCTTCCCTACATGATTGAGAACCTCATTTTATCTCTTATATGAGCTTGCCTTTGGTGGAGGATTGAAGTGGTGGAAGCCCAGCTGGAAGGGACTTAGTTTCTCTGTTCAGAACCGTGCCGACACGGAAGTTTGTAACTCATTCACTTCTGCTGATTACATTTTAATAGAGATACTCTTTTCTTGTCCAATTAATATCTTGCAAATATTTGAATTATTATTCAATGAGTGTATTTGCTATGAATGTTGATGGATTGTGCTATTAAATGTGCTAACATTATATATTATCACCATATGCTTGTGTTTCTTGGTTGTTGAGGACAAGTTGTAGGTGTATTTCTTTGAGTCAAGTGCTCAATGGTGGACTTCATCGAACGTTTGGACAAGGTAGTCCTTTTATCTTGTCTTGCTAGCATATTTGTTTATATAGCATACATGAGATTAGAGTTGATTTCTGTAGTCATTTCCATCTGTTGTGGTTTACCCTTAGCCATAGAGAGATTTTTCTCGTAACAACCGCCAAAAGTTGTCGAGTTTTCCACCAACCCTTTAGTCTGGCCCCAACTTGGACCTGACATACTCATGGCAAGAGAGAAATGACACACCTTGTGCATGATCTTTTGGGTCTTGTTATAGTGTCAATTTTTTTGCATACATGTAGGATTTCTTTCACAAGCTTTCGAAGCCACTATGTAATTGTAGTTTCTATTTTTCTTAGTTTAGCTATAGACAGAAAAACATACTAGTTTTCTCTCTTAGGAGCCTAGAGCCAATTCTGGGTTCCTTTGTTTTGGTAGGCCAACTTCCAGGTTCCAATGGATATGTAATTTTTTTTTATACTGAAGGTAATACAATTTATTAATTTACAAAAAAAAAACGTCCACTCACACCTAATTGAGAGGGAATTGGTCTATCGTATCTTAAGAAGGTAAATTATTTAGAATAGTATTTATGTGTCCCAAATTCCTATTTATTATCATCATTCGCATCTCTATCCCTAACAATAGCTTTTCTGTTTCTTATTATTGCCCATTTTCCTTCCTTCCCGACTTCTTTTACCTTTTGAACTTCCTTCCTTAATTCAACTTGGTCTTCTGGAATGGGGTCTTCATTTATAAATATTTTTGAGGATTTTAAACTTGGAGATTCACCGAGTATGCCATATTTATGGTCATTACAACTTACTTTGACATGGATCAACCTATCTTTATGTTCGATTATTTTTCCTAACCTCTTTGCTTCTATGATTTAAGTTGTTTTTCTTTTACTATTTCTAGCGTGTCCTCATCTTGACGTTATTTTATACCAAAAATTATGAGGTTCAAGAATATTTTGTTATGCTCATGATCTAATTCTATTAGCTTATTCATTTATTCTTTGATGGTTTTGATATCCAATTTATTTTCCAAACTAATTAGGGCCAAGTTGTTAGTTAATTTTTCTTCTAGCTCTTTAATCCTTTCTCTCATGTTGAGATTTGGTTCGACCTCTCCTTCTTGGGTTGATTGTTTTTGTTTTTCCATTTCTTGTATTCTAGCCTCCATTTTCTGCAACTGAGTCTCGAACCCTAATATTCTATTCTCTATTTGTGTCTTAATATTTTCTTCTAACAATATAAATTTGTTATTAAGCATTGCCTCTAACTTTGTTTGGACTTTAGCTTCTCCCACTACTTTGGTTTTCTCTAATGTTTCTATATGTTTATAAAGACTCTATAGGGTGACTTTGCTAGGGCTCGGCTTCACAGGTTGAGGTTTTGGAATATGTGGTGAAGTGCTCATATTGAAAATAAAATAAAATAAGTAGGAGAATGAATTTATAAACCTTATTTACAAATAAGTAAGGGAATGGACTTATAAACCTCATTTACCAATAGATGGAAACTACCATTCAAATTTTAAACCTGCTCTCATTTAGTTCAAATTCACCACAAGTATACCTCCGTTAAATTCACCACAAGTATACCTCAGTTCCAATTCACCACATGTATAAGTATAAATCCTTTGAATTCTTATCAAAGTATCACCATAGGTATAAACCTCCATTCAAATTTACGACAGAGTAGAAACCCTACCCCATTCAAATTTACGATAGAGTAGAAACCCTTCACACTTCAAATTCACATTCAAATAAACCTGTCACATTCAATGCATAATATAAATCTATGGCAGTAGAAACCCTTCAACTTCACTGTGGAGTATAAATCTACCGCAAAGTAGAAACCCTTCACCATTCAAATTCACCATAGGTGATCCATGATCTTTTCATCGAAGTGACTTATAAAGAATTGTATTAAATGAGAATAAATTAAAGTACACCATTAAAGAAGGAAAAACTCAATAATGAAGAGACATAAGCATCAAAACCTGAACCCAAAACTTTATAACAAGTTCGTCCTTGGTGGAATACGTCTTCGGGTCCTGCTCTCAAATGGGAGGGCCTTTTTATTAACTCAACAAAATAATTTGGAAAAATACATAAGTATACCTCATTCTAGAATTAAGATGCATAAAATTTGCTCAGATCATAAAAAAAACAACACCATTGAATTCATGGTGTCAAATTACCCAAAAATAACTGTTTCCACGCCTCAATCCGACTCTGGCACTCCCAGGCCTAAGAGAAATTTTGTCTCAGTTTTCGTTCCCTACAACCTGCAATTAATTCCCAAAAATGCCTCGTAAACCATGCCTGGTCGTACCGTCGTGCGCCTCTCCCTGTGCATTGGAAGATTCCAAATTTAAATAAATTTTGCGGGCGTTGTAAAAAATGGGTTCGTTTGGCCTAGTGGTTGGCAGAGCTATAGTTAAGGCAGATATAATGGGGGAGGTCCCAGGGTCGAGCCCGTGGGCCTCCCCTTTTGGGTGTTTGTTATAACTTATATGCATATATATAAATGGTGGTTCCACCAAATTTAAATAGTGGTTTAGATTTGACCGTTGGGCACCAGATCTGGTGGGTCTTTACCAGATTTGGCAGACCCATATTCCTTTTTTTATTTTTGAATTTCAGATCTCAGACCCTCATAAGAAAATTTTCCCACTGCCACGTGGAAACCCATGATTGGGCCACATGGCAACCAACCATTGGGCCACACCAACCAACTGTATAGTCACCTACCACGTCAACATACGGTCTTCCACCTTAGCTGCCACATTAGCCTACATCGTCACCGTACGGTCTACCACATGGATGTACAGATTGCCACGTGGTTCTTTTTCATTGGTCCATGGATCGACCCGAAAAAGATAAAAACAAGTGACATGTGGCGACCTCTGGTGTTGCCACATCACCATGCTGATGTCAGCATAACACATGTCACCTCCTGCGTGTGCCATGTACACTATAAGGATGTTGATGTCATTCGTACTGATGCTGACGTCGAAAGTACGGATGCTGACTCATCCCCTATTGAGTCGGCTAGGTTGACCAAACTTTGACCACGAATATATTTCGATCCATAACTTCGTTTGGCGAGCTGTTTTCACCGTTGGAAATCTTGCGACGCACTCTTCGCGATGATGACACTTTCACTGAGTTTTTAGGACTTTGATTTTTTTCCCCTTTCTTTGTCTACTGAGTCCATTTTGAGCTTCCTGAGTTTCTTCTGTGAGTTATGAGATGTCCTTAGTCTTCTCTGGATCATTTTTGGATCATGCCTTCCCACTAAGATATTTTTGGACCACCAAAATATTTCATCAATCAACAGATAAGTGAGGGAAGAGTTCCCTCACCTTTTCCTTCTCAATCCACTTTGCTTTGCTTGGATGTGTGCCCTTTAAGCCTACTAAAAGATAATCAACATCACCCTTGCCTGAAGTCCTCATCCTTCTGTCCAGGATGATATATTCCTTTAAATCATCCAAGTACTCAGGAGAAAACTCATCAACTGAAGGTATTGAAACTTCCTCATCTTGATCCATGATAATGGGAGGTTCAAAAAGTTTCAAGTTCTCTACATTTACAACTAAGTAAATCTACAATATATAAGATGGAATATCTAGACGAAAAACATTGGTACCACTTTTCTCCAAAATAGTGAAGGGTCCATAATGAATGGGCTTGAGTTTCTTGCCTTCACCCATCATTCTTTCCTTGCTGTTGTGAAGCCATACCTGGTCTCCAACCTGGAACTGATGATAAACCCTGTTTTTGTCATTCCAAGCTTTATACTATGCTTGAATTTTTTCCAAATGTTCCCTGACTACTTGGTGTACCTACTGGATCCTCTGTATGAACTTGCAGGCTCAGTCTTCATTTCTTTCTTCATTGGAATCGACACCTCTCCCATACATCAAGTCCAAAGGAACTTTAGGTAGGTACCCAAAACATGCCTCAAAAGGCCAACACTGAGTGGAGGAATGTAAGGCTTGGTTGTAAGCATGTTGTACATAGGGTATCTATTCATCCCATACTTTGGGATGCTTGCTGCAGTAGCCTTGAAGCAAAAGTACCACTGCCCGGTTAACAACCTTTATCTATCCGTCGATCTGTGGATGGAAAGCAATTCTCCTCTTCAACTTGGTGTCCATCATTCTCCACAAGCTTGTCCAAAAATCCCCAAGGAATTGAGTATCTCGATCTGAGATAATGGATGTGGGTAACCCAAAGTGAACCCAAACATACTGAAAGAAGAGATTAGCAGTATGCTCAACAATGATATGCTTTTTACATGGCATTAATATACACGTCTTGTTGAACCTATCCACTACAACATACAAACAATCATGACCCCTTTTCGACATGGGTAAACCTCCTACAAAATCCATGGAGACACTTTCCCATGGATGGGATGGAATAGGTAGTGGTGAGTATAACCCCAGTTTTCTATTAGTGGGCTTACAAGTAGAACACATCACACACCCCTTTAAATATTTAGTTACAATTGCTTTCATTTGAGGTCAGTAAAAAAACCTCTGCAAATGAGCCATAATGTTTCCTACCCCAAAATTCCCAGACACAAGAGAAGTGTGAACTTCTTGTATTACATGGACTCGTTAACTTGTAGGAATACATAGATTTTCAAGATGGTAGAGTAGTTTTTCCTACAGATAATAGCTCTCTACCTGTGCACCATGGGTTAGCTTCTCATATACTTCTTTAAAATCTTCATCAATGGAATATTGTTGCACATAGCGATCATGAGATAAAGAAGCATTCTTCAAAATAATAGAAGCAGTAATAGGATTTCTAGAAAGCATATCTACTACCTTGTTACTTGTACCCTTTTTGTATTTGATTACCAAGTGAAATTGTTGTAGGAAACTGATCCATCTATAATGTCGATATTGTTGTTGTTTGGTTTGTGCTTGGAGATATTGTAAGGGTTGGTGATATGTATGTATGATTGTTTCCTTCCCTAACAAGTAGTGCTTCCATTTCTTTAAGATTTGAACTAATGCATACAACTCTTTATCATATGTAGGATAGTTAACAACAACTTGGTTAAAATTTTCAGAGTGGTAATAGATAGGATTATGATGTTGCATCAATGCTGCACCCATGGTGTATCTGCTAGCATTTGTCTCGATCTCGAAGGCCTGTTGAAGATTCAACAGTGCTAATATTGGTGCAGTACTGATATTTTCCTTCAAAGTGTTGAAAGATTTTTGTTGCTTTCCTCCCCACTGAAAAGTGTTCTTCACACTGGTTAAGGCATACAAAGGAGCTTCTATAAAGGAGAAGTTTGAAATGAACCTCCTCCAATACTAGACTGCACCTAAGAATCTCCATATCCCAGTTACACTTTTGGGCTCAAACCAATTTACAATTACATCAATCTTGGAAGGATCAATTTTTAATTGTCCTCCTCCTACAATATGACCTATGTACAGAAGTGTAGTCTTGCCAAATTCACATTTGGACAATTTTACATACAAATTTCCCTTTGTAAAGTATCCAATACTTGCTTTACATGCCTCACATTTTCATCCCAAGTACCACTAAAAATAAGAATGTCGTCTAAATATACAATCAAAAAATCATTTAGAAAAGGCCTGAATACATTATTCATCACACACATGAAGGTTGTCGGAGCATTACAAATCCCAAATGGCATAACTAACCAATCAAACAATCCTTGTTTGGCTTTAGAGGAAGTATTCCATGCATCCTGTTTTGCAACCCTGATCTGATGGTATCCATTGTGCAAATCCAACTTAGTGAAATAAACAACATTCTTTAACTGATCAAGTAAATCATATATACGAGGAAGAGGGTATCGATTTTTCACTGTGATTTTATTTAAGGCCTGATAATTGACACACATTCGCCATGTGCCATATTTCTTTGACACTATCACGATCGAAGAACCACAAGGAGATGAGCTGGGCCTGATGA
>ML824360.1:0-23849 GCA_009831015.1 Picea engelmannii | reverse complement strand
ATTGAAGAAAGACATAGCCAAATATTTGGCCCAATGCATAGAGTGCCAACAGGTTAAAGCAGAACATCGACACCCAGCAGGACTATTACACCCTTTACCCATCCCAGAATGGAAATGGGAAACCATCTCCATGGATTTTATCAATGGATTATAGACTTCAACCAAACAGAATGATGCCATTATGGTAGTGGTGGATAAACTGAGCAAGTCTGCTCATTTCATGCCCATCAAATCAACCTGCAAGGCGATAGATATCGCCCAGATATTCATGAAAGAGGTATTCCGACTACACAGTATGCCGAGGGAGATAATATCTGATAGAGACACAAAATTTACTTCCAATTTTTGGAAGTCACTGATGGCGGGATTAGAGACTAAATTGTTGTTTAGCACCGCCTATCACCCTCAAACCGACGGACAGACAGAAAGAGTAAATCAAATATTAGAAGATATGTTAAGGATGCATGTAATGCATCAACCTAGGAAATGGGAAGACTACCTGCCATTGGTAGAATTTGCCTACAACAACGGCTACCAAGCATCCTTAAAGATGAGTCCCTTCGAGGTCCTCTATGGTAGGCCGTGTAATACTCCCGTCAGCTGGAGTAACCCTGTAAACAGGATTTCTATTGGACCTGATATGTTTAAAGAAATGGAACAGCAAGTGACTTAGATAAAACAAAATCTGAAGGTCGCTCAGAACCGACAGAAAAGTTATGCAGAGAGGAAGGATTGCAACCTTCTCTCTTGGTCACTGTCGGACAGAGACGCAGTCTCACAGCATCGTAGTCTCAGCTCGGGGGTGGCTAGTGGTAAATCCGCTAGGAGTCGCTAAGCCTACGGTTGGGTGGAAACGAGCACCCCTCTCAGCAGTTGCTTAACCCTAGTGTTATTTTTGATAAGTGTTTTTCCTTTGGCATATGGAAATATATCTATTCTGATAATTATGCTCATAAGTTGTGAAACTGTGAATGTTTTCATTATAAGAAGGTCTGTGTGGTATTTTTATCAGTACTAGTAGTTTTATACGATTATAACAGAAAAACCACACATGGCTTATGTTGATAAATGAATCTAATTATGCATAAGTTGAACCAAGTCCTACTTCCAGTCTGTTCTCAGGAATTTGTTTCCCCATATCGGTCTCCAAGATTTCCCCAGAATAGATCTCTTCACAGAGACTCCCTCCTTGGAAAGGTTTACCAAGAACCTGGAAAAAGGACTTGAATCTGCAAGTCTTAACAACCTTGTACGAAGAGGAATGACCCTCTTAAAATCCCGAAGTAGCAGCGTAGGGATAAGTATTGATCAATAGATGAGATACTGTTGGGGGATCTGTGGTCATTCCCGACCGTTAAATCGAAGGAATAAATGAGGGTGTGAATTGCCTTAACCCTTTTTCCTCTATCCTCGTGAATAGCGAGGAAATCAGAATCATAGACCCCCAGCGTCCATGAGAACATCTGGACCATTGGTTTTTCCACGTCCAAGGAGCAGTGGGAAAGGGCGCGGCATCGGGACCGATCTGAACCGTCAAATCTTAGCTAGAAAACTCGAAATTCATTATATCTATAGGCAGATAGAGAGGGTTAAGCCCTCGTGAATAGGGGAAAAAGAATCTGAGCCATCCATCCAAGGAGGACAGGTGGCAGAGATCCAGGGATCTCGCGAACTCGGAGGTTCGCAAGGTAAGAGCCCAAAAGTTGGATGCTCCAAGTCGTGAGTGGCGAAGCCACGAGAGGATCAAGACCGTCCACCTGAGGAGGACATGTGGTAGAGATCCAGGGATCTCGTGAACTCGAAGGTTCGCAAGGTAAGAGAAAAAAGGTTGGATGCTCCAAGTCACGAGTGGTGAAGCCATGAGAGGATCAGGACCGTCCATCTGAGGAGGACAGGTGGAAGAGATCCAGAGATCTCACAAACTTGGAGGTTCGCAAGGTAAGAGCCCAAAGGTTGGATGCTCCAAATCGCGAGTAGCGAAGTGCCGAGAACCGAGCCGAGAAAACATGTGGCAAAACATCAAGGTGGGGCTCGCATTATTGATGGGTGGACACGCATCGCCTAGAGAAGGGATTTAATGCTCCGTTTACATCTCGTGTCTCGGGGATTCGCAGGAGAAGGGCATGAGAGCTCAACACTTGGACTCACGAAGTCGCGAGTAGCGAGAACGCGAGAGGGAAAATTAAATATCACTTCTCGAGGGTTCATGAAGGGAAGGTGCCAAGATTTGATGCTACAACTCGTGAAGGGGCGAGTTGTGAGCAGTGCGAAGGGAATGTCAACCTTCACTGACTTTCAAGTCTCGGAGGATCGCATAAGGGAGGAATGAGAGTTCAACCGTTGAACTCATGAAGTGGCGAATAGCGAGAGGAGCTAGAGTTTAGCCTAGCCGGCGGTCATGCGCAGAGGACGCTGACAGAAGGAAGCTATACCCATTTCGTGATCTTAGGTATCAGTGATTTGTGAAGAAAATTCGAGGGTCTTTGACTCACGACTCACGAGGTCGCGAGTTGTGAAAGGCGCCTGCATTTAGGCACGTATGTGGTTCTATCGAACTAAGGACTAAAGAAAGGGAGATGGTGCTTTGTCGATTAAGCGGCGGGTAGATCTAGATAGCAAAAATCTGCGCGCCTAGATCTATGGCCAGGGTTTCATTTCGAAGCCCCCTCGCCATTCTACCTTCAAGATTGGACTCAATGGTATCGCTGAGTCGCAAATCACGAAAAGGTGCCTGGTTTTTTTGGCCTGTGGTCCTAACCCACGATCACAGGGAGATGAACAGGGAAGAACTAGCCTGCACTAGACGCCCGTAGGACTTTGGGGATTCTGTTCCTTGAGGAAAAACAAGAATTCTATTACGATGTAGTGGGTGTCTGACACCCCAACCCACAGAACAAAGGATAGATAAAATATGGATAGCCTCAAGACAACCAATATAAGACACAAGCAAATAAGGACACCAAAAAGATGAAGAAAGATACCGGGAAGTGGAGCAACTTCCATAAAATCCCCTAGCATAAAATTGTTGATTGTCGCTCAAAGAAGTCATTCATGGCTAAGGTGAAAGCCTCTGAATCATATGTGGGTTCTGAATCTGAGTCAGAACCCAAAAGGGGGAGATGGATCATTGACACAGAACCCAATGCCACCATTTTTACCACTAAGATCCATCACGATGAAGCAGACGAGTCAGAGGAAGGTGAGCACCTATTTCATTCATAGATGTGAGTGAAAGGCACCCCATTGCACTTCATCATTAATAGTGGTAGCCAAAAGAAGCTCATCTCAGCATACATCGTCGAGTGGTTATCCCTTCCGACAATACTGCACCCGCATCCCTACACCATTGGATGGATCCACCAAGGAAGCGATCTTCGTGTTAGCCAACAGTGTCTCCTACCATATGACATCAAGCCCTTCAAAGATGAGGTATTGTGTGATGTTGCTACTCTCAAATTTTTTGATGTTATTTTGAGAAAACCTTATTTATGGAAATGACATGTTTTATATGAGTCTAGGCCTCACAGTGTTATTATTACTTTGAACAGAAAATTGTACATGATACTCGAGTCAATCCCACCTAGTGTTATTTCCTTGATCTTTGCCAAGAAATGTAGGAAGGTCATCTCTCAGACCGAGAAGTTTGTCTTCTTTGTGATTCACTCTTAAAGTGAGAGAAATATTGCAGCCACATCCAGGGTCTCCATGGCCGACCTCTCCACACAATAGAAGCAAGTGGATAAGGTTGTGGAAGAATAAAAATATATCTTCTCCTCACCTATCGAGGTACCTCTACACTGTCAAGTCAAGCATCCCATCGATTTGACCCTCGGTTCACCGCTACCCAATGGTTCATTATAATGTCGCTCTCTGTTAGAGAATGAGGAGATCAAGCGACATATCCAAGAACTTCTCCACGAGGGGCACATCCATCTCAGTTCATCACCTTGTGGGATCCCAATCATGTTGGTACAGAAGAAAGACAGGACATGGCGACTTTGCATTGTTTACCTGGCCCTAAATAAAATCACAGTCAGGAACCGTTTCTCGATTCCCCGAATCGACAATCTCCTTGATCAGATCAAGGGGTCCAAATACTTTAGTAATATTGATCTGAAGTATGGCTACCACCAGGTCCCAATAGAACAGACAGATGTATGGAAGACCTCCTTCAAGTCAAAAGAAGGTCTTTTTGAATGGTTGGTCATGCCCTTTGGTTTGACAAATGCTCCAAAAAATTTCATGAGGATGATGCATGATATCCTGCGACCTTTCACCAATGCTTTTGTACTGATTTATCTGGATGACATAATCATCTACAACAAGACTTGGGTGAAACACTTGCAGCATATTCAACAAGTTTTGCACACCCTATGACAACACAAGTTATATTCCAACTTGGAAAAATGATCCTTCGACATGGACAGGGTCAAGTACTTAGGCTACATCGTTGATCAGCATGGGGTGCATATGGATCTAGCCAAGATCTAGGTCATCCATGACTAGCCAGCCCCAACCACACTCACTCAGCTTTGGAGCTTTTTAGGCCTTTCCAATTTCTATTGTAGGTTCGTATTGGGATTCTACCATATTGCACGGGCCCTCATCCAAGTAACCAGGGGTGGTGGTAAGGAAAAAATTGTGTGGGGCATGTCCCAAAAAGAAGATTTCAATGATTTGAAGCACCGTTTGTTCTTAGCCCTAGTAATTTCATTACCATACCTACAATATCCCTTTGAGATCAAGACAAATGCTTCAGACTCTGATGTGAGCGTAGTCCTCACTCAACATGGCCACCCCGTGGCATATCATAGTGAGACACTCTCAGATGTCTTTCGTAAGTACCCTACTTATGACAAAGAAATGTATTCCATTGTGCAAGCCTTCCGCCAGTGGAGGCATTACATTCTTGGGAAGGAGATAGTCATTCACACTAATCATAATCCATTGCAGTTCATCCAGACACAAGGAAAATTTCATAATGATCGCCATCAGAAGTGGTGCACATACTTGCACCAGTTCCACCTCAACATCAAGTATAAAACATGAAGCACCAACTAAGTCAATAATTTCCTCATCCTACCCTCAGTCATGGCACTCACCATGGTGTTAAACTCTTTCAGCCATGAGACCTTTGGATGGCCCCACCTCTATGAGAGAGACCCTGACTTTTCCACCACCTACCAAATTTTGGGTGCAAACTCAGTTGTCACTAATTTCCATATTCATGAAGGGTTTTTGTGCCATCTGGGCCACCTCTACATTCCATCAAGCAAGTGAGTGAAGTTGATTTGGAAATCCCACTACAATTGGGTGGCAGGACACTTCAGCGTCGAAAAGACAGTGGCAGTGTTGCAGCAACATTTCTACTGGCCGAAACTTCGACAGGATGTTAACAAGTATATCAGGTCTTGCACTTCCTACACCATTGCCAAACCAACCACTAATAAACATGACATGTACACCCCTCTACCCACTCTTGATAGGCCATGGGAATCCATCTCAATGGACTACATGTCGAGCCTTCCATCCACCAAAAGGGGAAATGACTGTGTTTTTGTGGTTGTTGATCACTTTTCCAAGATGGTGATTCTCATCACTTGCAAGAAGAGCATCACAGTGGAGGCCACCTCCAAGCTCTTCTTGAACAAGTATGGGTACATTTTGGAATCCCACAAACCATTGTCTTGGATTAGGACAGTCGGTTCCTCAGCACATTCTGGTCAAGCCTCTAGTCACTACTGGACACCAATCTCACCAAATCCACTTCCTTCCACCCCCAGACAGATGGCCAAACTGAGGTCGTCAATCAGATGATCGTTCATATCATGCACATGTAAAATTCCAAGCACCCACACACATGGGATGAGAGTCTTCCCTATGTTAACCATAGCTACAACCGAGCACTACATAGCTCAATCGGCCACAACCCATTTCAGGTGGGGTTGGGATTCCAACCATTGGGTCCCATGGATGTCGCACTACCCCTTGTGGCCACTACGGCTGACTCGTCACCTGCTCCAAATGAAGATGACAAATCCACCCAGTTCACTGAGTGGATCCAACACATCTTCCAATAGGTTCAGGATATTTTACAGAAGTCCAATGCCAAGTACAATCAACGCCATGATCAACATCAAGTGCCACATAAGTTTCAGGTGGGAGACAAATTTGGGTTGCACTTGCAGAAATAATTTCTTACAGGGCCCCATTGAAATCTTCTCCCACTCCATTATGGACTTTACACCATCACTAAGGTTGTTGGAGACAATTATTTTGAGCTCAACGTTCCCCCTTTCCTTGACTTGCACCCAGTGTTCAATGTGAATATCCTTCAGCTATATTTCCCACCATTATTGGACACCTCAGAGATAGAAGACCAGTTGACACCAAACGAGCTCAACCTTGACTGCCTACAATAGGAATCCAATGATCATATTTTGGACACATAGGTCAAGGTCACTCACCAGCAGAGGATCTATCTTTATTGAGTTGTCAAAGCAGGGAATCTCCTGCACCAAGGCAAGTGACTCACCCGTGGCCAAATTCAGCAGAAATTTCCTCATATGATGGGGGAACTCAACACAATGGAGAACATTTCTTCCTAAGGGGGGAGTGTTGATCCAAATGGATGTTGGTGGCCTCCCACCTATTCCAACTGGCTCATTTTGGCATTTTTTTAGTTTGGCAGTTTTTTCTAGTTTCGGGTCCCGAACTGTCGGGGTCGTTTTGAGGCCCTAAACAACTCTTTTAGGGCTCACCATAGTCAAACTATAAAAGGAGTTAGATTTTGATAGAAACATGTTTATTCCTTGGATAGACCTTTACAACGGTCTATCGTGTGCCTAAAATGGAGATCGTATGAAAAAGTTACGACCCCGAGAAGTTGATGTACTAACTTACCCCAACGGGGCCCACATGACTTTTGGCACTTCATCTCCTAGGGTTAGTTTTTTGGATGTCTATGGTTTTGGCATTCCTATTTATTGTAAAAAATTCTTGGAGAGCCTCATTGTAACCATCTTCTTGCGAATGAGAGTAGTCGTCACATCTCTTCTCAGAGATAAGCCGCCACCATTCTAGCAAGCTTGTTTTAGTCTGCATTTTACAGTTTCAGCATATTTCCTTATTTAATAGAAGCCAATTTTATTATATCTCTGTTATTTTTTCTTATGTTTCTGTGTTAAGAATAATAATAATATGTATTCATTTTGTTCTTCTCATTAAATCCAAACCATTTCATTTATAAATTTGGATCACAAATGTTCCTCTTGGGTAGCCTGACATCACACTTTTGAGGGGGCGTTTGGCACATTTGGTGCACTTGGTGGTGTTGTGGGCTTGAGGCCCCACATTACTTCTTGATTTGAGGATGATGTGGCACCTTTTTGGACTGCAATTTCATCCCTCTTGCACAATTCGCTATGTCTCTTTTTTCTAGTGCAATGGATGAAAAGACTTGTTTTGGAGCATTTAAGGGCTAGTGAATTATCTTGATGGTGTTTCTTGGAAAATTGTTGGATGATTTTTGGTAGTAAGGGTTTATTGCATGTTTTATTTTGGATTTGGTGAGTAATTTCTGCAATCTATTGTCATATTTCTTGTCTAAATTCAAGAAATATATCTTAAATCCTAGGAGGAGTAAAAAAACTTACACCCTCCACCAAATTTTATTTGTCTCTATTATTGAAAGGATATAAGGCTTTCCAAAAGGAGTAATATGGTTTACACCCTTGTTGCAAGGCTTGGCTAGGGTTTATTTGTCTAGGGAGTAAGAGGGTTTACACCCCTAGACGATTTTTAAACCCTGGTTCATCTTGGATTCCAAGCTAGATGATTTGGAAGGATTGTTGTTTTCTTGGTTTTTATAAGGGATTAACTCTCAAGAAAAAATTCTTCTTCCTCTTTGGTTAGTTTTCCTTCCAAGGAAGAGACTCCATTCACCCAATAACAAGGCACTAATCTTTGCATTAGAGATTGTATATGTTTTATTGATAAACGTGAAAAGCGAGGGAATAAAATTGATCAAGTTGGATTTGGATTCTACATGCCTTAGACTCTCTTCTACATCAAGGATGTCTTGTTTATTCAGGTGATTGGTTTGATCTAATAAACTTTAAGCTATATCCATTAGGGATACAACAAACACTCTTTCTCATACAATTTCTCCATTTTTCTACCATTGAAATTTGGTTGTGAGCTGTGATAATTAATCTATTGATAAAGGGCTATTTTTTGGATGGTTTACTTGGTGATTTCAATGGTTAGATTTTTTTCTGTAGTAAATGTTTTCTACAGCTATAGGGCTTTCATAAACATTGTTGATAACACTCTTTTACAACTCTCTTTTGACATCAAAATCTTGGTTTAAGCATTGGAATATTTTTTACTAATTACAAGCTTTGTTGTCCAATATCATATGTTGATTTTGATGGTCTAATTTGCAAATACTATCATTCTGTTGTTGCTAATATATCATTGTTGTATGTTTCATTTTTGGAACAACAAGACTTCTTTTTGTTTTCCCTCTTCTTTTGGGGCTTATTTTCATCATATATTATCTTGGTTTGAGTTGTTTAACATTTGTTTTGCAGGTACTGTCAATTGGAAGTCTTTTTGCTCGTTCTTTTAAAGACTATATATATATTTAGAAAGACTATATGGAAGTCTTTTTGCTCGTTCTGCTTGAAGATATATCTGAAATACAAAAACACATCTACTTAATGTAACTTTTTTTATCATAATAAAATTGCCATATTGTTTAATTTAATTTAATTTAATTTTTCTAAGGGAAAAAATGAGTCATGCTCATATGTACAAATTATACTAATAATTCTAAAAAACTTAATAACCATCCATCATAATTACAAAATTTTCACCTTTTATAAATAGGAGTAAGTTAATACGTTACAAACTCAACTTTTTTGTGGTAGAAATTCTTCCCCAAACTCAATAAAAATTTTGTTAAAAGTTATAGTTCCACTTGATTAATGATAAAGTTTCTCGTAGATTGTTTTTAAGATTTAGTCCATTTTAATATCTAAATTGTCAACATTTTGAAAAAATAACTTTTCAAAAAATATTAATTTACCTACTTATTAACTCATTCCTTAAATATATAAATTATTCCTTAAATATATATAGATCATAAACATCATAAATATCTACATAATATCAATATAAACCCTTTATACTTATGATTTGTCAAGCTTGACCATTAATACATAGGTTCTCTTGAGAAAAAAGAAAAAGAATAAATGAAGAGAAATAAAATAAAATAAAGTTGAAATAAACCCTTTTCACCATTACTACATAGGTTTTTTTTAAATAAATAATTATATAAATGGGATGTAAAAAAAATAAAAAAACTTTATTAAGAGTCGTTACAGAGACATGTTAAGCTAAATTCGATCCGAGAGGCTTAGGAGTATAACTTAGAGACATGTTATCAACATGATGAGGATATGAAATATAATGAAACATGTTAAGTGAATGTAAACACAATTAAAACATGAAAATAAAGACATGTTAAATGGGTGAAAATAGAAGAGTTATATTATAATTTAATTAGAAGAGTGATGATGGTTACAAGATCAACCAATCTTAAAAGCTCATCATTTCTCTCCTACGTGACGGGGTTGAATTCCCCTCCTCTCTGCATAACCTTTTTATCCTTTTTAAAGTTTGTATTTTAATCATGTTATTTCTTAATTCTCTTATTTTGGGCATCATTTCAGTGTATAATTTATTATATGAATTATTTTTCTTTTTAATTTATTATTTTATCAAACAATTGTTATTTAATTTAATAATTTATCATTAATTTATTATTGAACGTGAATTTGAACAATGAAGGGTTTTGACTCTATTTTAAATTTAAATAGAGAAGTGTATAATTTGAAGGGAGAACTTTATATTTATTGATCCAAAAAAGATTTAGACAAGACTAAGGACAAATTAGAACTTGCAAAAGTAACTCGCAAAAGCTCAAAATGGCCTCAGCAGATAGAGAAAGGGAAAAAAATAAAAGTCCTCAAAACTCAATGAAAGTGGCATCATCGCGAAAAGAGCGTCACAATATTTCCAACAGTGCAAACGGCTCGTCAAACAGAGTTACAAATCAAAAGATATTTGCGATCAAAGTTTGGTCAACCTAGCCCAGTTAGTAGAGGATGAGTCAGCATCTGTACTGTTGATGTCAGCATCAGTATGGATGACGTCAGCATCTGTACTGTGTACGTGGCACACGCAGGAGGTGACACGTGTTATGTTGACGTCAGCATGGTGACGTGGTAGCAACAGAGGCTACCACGTGTCACTCGTTTTTGGCTTTTTCGGGTCAATCTGTGGACCAATGAAAAATCACCACATGGCAGTCCATACACGTGGTAGACTGTACGGTGATGTGACAGGATGATGTGGCAGTTGGTTGGCGTGTCCCAATGGTTCGCTGCCATGTGGCCCAGTCATGGGTTCCCACGTGGCAGTGGGAAAAATGCCCAATGAGGGCCTGAGATCTGAAATTCAAAAATAAAAAAAGGAATACGAGTCCGCCAAATCTGGCGGAGCCCTGCCAGATCTGGCGCCCAACAGTAAAATATAAACCACTGTTTAAAGTTGTAGGAACCACCATTTATATATATTCATATAAGTTCTAACAAACACCTAAAAGGGGAGGCTCGTGGACTCGATCCTCGGGACCTCCCCCATTATATCTGCCTTAACTATAGTTCTGCCAACCACTAGGCCAAACAACCCCATTGTTTACAACGCTCGAAATGTTTATTTAAATTTTAAATCTGCCAGTGCACGGGGGGAGGCGCGCAACGGTACGGTTGGGCACGGTTTACGAGGCATTTTTGTGAATTATTTGCAGGTTGTAGGGCACGAAAACCAAGACAAAATTTCTCTTGGGCCTGGGAGTGCCAGAGTCAGATTGAGGCATGGAGATAGTCATTTTTAGGTAATTCGACGCCATGAATTCAATGGTGTTGTATGTTTTCTAATCTGAGCAAATTTTCTGCAGCTTAATTCTAGAATGAGGTATACTTATGCATTTTGCCAAATTCGTTTGTTGAGTTAATAAAAAGGCCTACCCATTTGAGAGAAGGACCCGGAGACGTAGTCCACCAGGGAAGAACTATGTTATCAAATTTTGTGTTCATATTTTGATGCTTATGTCTCTTCATTATTGAACTTTTCCTTCTTTAATGGTGTACTTTAATTTATGTTCATTTAATACAATTATTTATAAGTCACTTCGATGAAAAGATCTCAGATCATGTTGGTATCAAAGCAGTCATATTTGATGTGAATTGTTGAGTGTGAATGATTACTAGGTCCAAGAATAAGCAAGGTGAAGGAACTCTTAAGACTTTCAATCCTAAAGTTGGTCGTGCATCCCGAAGGAAGAAAATGGCAGAAGAGGACAAGCGTGATGAACAGGAGAAAAACTTCCATATGACCTTCTATCGCATGTCCGAAATGGTCGAACGAATGTATGGAGACTACGATAAGAGGATGAAGAAGAAAAAGAAGAAAAAGGAAGAACATGTGATGACGATGCTTCAGTAAATCAAGGGGTTGGAGGAGACCCTCCTCAGCCTCCATCTTCACCATCAAGTTCTAGTTCTTCTTCCTCTAAGAATTCTCATCATTCTCATCATTCTAGCCATAAAGTCTCTTTTAAGAAACCATTATTAAAGATGGATGTAAATTTTTATTTACCTATGTTTAATGGAGATGTTAATCCTGAAAAGATAGATAATTGGATCCGACAGGTTGAAATATATTGTCGTGTTCAACAGATTGATGAAGAGGAAGTTAAAGTGCAACTGGCTTCTCTTAGGTTGGAAGGCACCACTCTCATATGGTGGGAGAGAAAACTTCAGAACATAAGTAAGTGTGGTAATCTTCTTTCCTCATGGTCAGAATTTAAATCAACGATAAGGAAGCAATTTTATCCATTGGGTTATTTACATAAAGCAATGATGGAATGGAAAACTTTAAGACAAAGTAAAGGTAAAACTCTACAAAGTTTCACAGAAGAATTTAGGAAGAAAGATCTTGCATTAAAAATTCCTTTGGATTCTTATGAAACTTTTATGAAGTATATTGGCGCACTTCACAGTTATATTCGTCATACTTTGCTATTGTTTAACCCCACCAGTCTTGACAAAGTTTGTGTGCAAGCCACTCACCTTGAGAACAGGGGAAATCATGTTCAAGAAGATCTCACAAAGAAACCTTCCAATATCCCACATAAGCCATTTAAGAAGTTTAAAAGGAAGGACAAGAAGACCGCCACAGTAAAGAGAGAAGAAGGAAAGCCATCTTTCACTCATTGCAAGAAAAGTGGTCACGATGATGAACATTGTTGGAAACTACATCCATAGAAGAGATTGAAACAGTTCGATGGAAAGGGCAAGATAAAAATCGTTTCTACAGTGCAACAAGATCTTGGTTCTGATTCAGGAGACAAAGGAAAGATCACAACGGTTGGAGTACAAGGTAAAGATTCCCTTCATGCTAGTTCAAATTCCAATAATGAATCTCATGATGATGAACGAAAGAGGAATGAATTATTTCACATAAGAGTTGTATCTAAATACACTAAGATAGATACATTATTTGATCTGGGTTCCCAAGTAAACTTGATATCTGAAGTACTTGTCAAAAAGATGGGTCTTGAAATGAAACCACATCCAAAGCCTTATCCTCTTGGTTGGGTATGTGATAAAGAAAAAATTAATGTCACCAAACAATGTAGGGTCAAATTTGATATTGCTTCAAAATTGATTGATGAAGTGGATTTGGATGTTGTATCACTTGATATGTCTGGCATAGTGTAGGGGAGTCCTTATATTTATGATAGGAAAGCAATCTTCTTTCGTCATGAGAACAAATACCACCTTACTAAGGGGGGAGTGGAATATATTTTTAGAGCTCACGGCATGAGGGTAAACACAACACTTGTTAGTGCAGGTCAAATGAAGAGACTCATAAACACTAATAAGAGATATGTACTCATGGTCGTAAGGGATAAAAATGTTGGAACATCCGGCACTTTCCAAGGATGTGATCTGTCTCATAAGAAAGAATTAATTGATATTGTTTCTAAGTATAATGATATTTTCCAGGAACCAGATGGATTACCTCTCAAGAGGGAAATCCAACATGAAATACATCTTCAGTAGGATTCTCCTCTTCCTAATGTGGGCATGTATAGGATGTCAGTTGTAGAGATGACAGAGATCAAGAAGCAGGTACAAGGCTTATTGGATCAAGGGTTCATCAGGCCCAGCTCATCTCCTTGTGGTTCTTCGATCGTGATAGTGTCAAAGAAATATGGCACATGGCGAATGTGTGTCAATTATCAGGCCTTAAATAAAATCACAGTGAAAAATCGATACCCTCTTCCTCGTATATATGATTTACTTGATCAGTTAAAGAATGTTGTTTATTTCACTAAGTTGGATTTGCACAATGGATACCATCAGATCAGGGTTGCAAAACAGGATGCATGGAATACTTCCTCTAAAGCCAAACAAGGATTGTTTGATTGGTTAGTTATGCCATTTGGGATTTGTAATGCTCCGACAACCTTCATGTGTGTGATGAATAATGTATTCAGGCCTTTTCTAAATGATTTTTTGATTGTATATTTAGACGACATTCTTATTTTTAGTGGTACTTGGGATGAAAATGTGAGGCATGTAAAGCAAGTATTGGATACTTTACAAAGGGAAATTTGTATGTAAAATTGTCCAAATGTGAATTTGGCAAGACTACACTTCTGTACATAGGTCATATTGTAGGAGGAGGACAATTAAAAATTGATCCTTCCAAGATTGATGTAATTGTAAATTGGTTTGAGCCCAAAAGTGTAACTGGGATATGGAGATTCTTAGGTGCAGTCTAGTATTGGAGGAGGTTCATTTCAAACTTCTCCTTTATAGAAGCTCCTTTGTATGCCTTAACCAGTGTGAAGAACACTTTTCAGTGGGGAGGAAAGCAACAAAAATCTTTCAACACTTTGAAGGAAAATATCAGTACTGCACCAATATTAGCACTGTTGAATCTTCAACAGGCCTTCGAGATCGAGACAAATGCTAGCAGATACACCATGGGTGCAGCATTGATGCAACATCATAATCCTATCTATTACCACTCTGAAAATTTTAACCAAGTTGTTGTTAACTATCCTACATATGATAAAGAGTTGTATGCATTAGTTCAAATCTTAAAGAAATGGAAGCACTACTTGTTAGGGAAGGAAACAATCATACATACATATCACCAACCCTTACAATATCTCCAAGCACAAACCAAACAACAACAATATCGACATTATAGATGGATCAGTTTCCTACAACAATTTCACTTGGTAATCAAATACAAAAAGGGTACAAGTAACAAGGTAGTAGATATGCTTTCTAGAAATCCTATTACTGCTTCTATTATTTTGAAGAATGCTTCTTTATCTCATGATCGCTATGTGCAACAATATTCCATTGATGAAGATTTTAAAGAAGTATATGAGAAGCTAACCCATGGTGCACAGGTAGAGAGCTATTATCTGTAGGAAAAACTACTCTACCATCTTGAAAATCTATGTATTCCTACAAGTTAACGAGTCCATGTAATACAAGAAGTTCACACTTCTCTTGTGTCTGGGAATTTTGGGGTAGGAAACATTATGGCTCATTTGCAGAGGTTTTTTTACTGACCTCAAATGAAAGCAATTGTAACTAAATATTTAAAGGGGTGTGTGATGTGTTCTACTTGTAAGCCCACTAATAGAAAACTGGGGTTATACTCACCACTACCTATTCCATCCCATCCATGGGAAAGTGTCTCCATGGATTTTGTAGGAGGTTTACCCATGTCGAAAAGGGGTCATGATTGTTTGTATGTTGTAGTGGATAGGTTCAACAAGACGTGTATATTAATGCCATGTAAAAAGCATATCATTGTTGAGCATACTGCTAATCTCTTCTTTCAGTATGTTTGGGTTCACTTTGGGTTACCCACATCCATTATCTCAGATCGAGATACTCAATTCCTTGGGGATTTTTGGACAAGCTTGTGGAGAATGATGGACACCAAGTTGAAGAGGAGAATTGCTTTCCATCCACAGATCGACGGATAGATAAAGGTTGTTAACCGGGCAGTGGTACTTTTGCTTCAAGGCTACTGCAGCAAGCATCCCAAAGTATGGGATGAATAGATACCCTATGTACAACATGCTTACAACCAAGCCTTACATTCCTCCACTCAGTGTTGGCCTTTTGAGGCATGTTTTGGGTACCTACCTAAAGTTCCTTTGGACTTGATGTATGGGAGAGGTGTCGATTCCAATGAAGAAAGAAATGAAGACTGAGCCTGCAAGTTCATACAGAGGATCCAGTAGGTACACCAAGTAGTCAGGGAACATTTGGAAAAAATTCAAGCATAGTATAAAGCTTGGAATGACAAAAACAGGGTTTATCATCAGTTCCAGGTTGGAGACCAGGTATGGCTTCACAACAGCAAGGAAAGAATGATGGGTGAAGGCAAGAAACTCAAGCCCATTCATTATGGACCCTTCACTATTTTGGAGAAAAGTGGTACCAATGTTTTTCGTCTAGATATTCCATCTTATATATTGTAGATTTACTTAGTTGTAAATGTAGAGAACTTGAAACTTTTTGAACCTCCCATTATCATGGATCAAGATGAGGAAGTTTCAATACCTTCAGTTGATGAGTTTTCTCCTGAGTACTTGGATGATTTAAAGGAATATATCATCCTGGACAGAAGGATGAGGACTTCAGGCAAGGGTGATGTTGATTATCTTTTAGTAGGCTTAAAGGGCACACATCCAAGCAAAGCAAAGTGGATTGAGAAGGAAAAGGTGAGGGAACTCTTCCCTCACTTATCTGTTGATTGATGAAATATTTTGGTGGTCCAAAAATATCTTAGTGGGAAGGCATGATCCAAAAATGATCCAGAGAAGACTAAGGACATCTCATAACTCACAGAAGAAACTCAGGAAGCTCAAAATGGACTCAGTAGACAAAGAAAGGGGAAAAAAATCAAAGTCCTAAAAACTCAGTGAAAGTGTCATCATCGCGAAGAGTGCGTCGCAAGATTTCCAACGGTGAAAACAGCTCGCCAAACGAAGTTATGGATCGAAATATATTCGTGGTCAAAGTTTGGTCAACCTAGCCGACTCAATAGGGGATGAGTCAGCATCCGTACTTTCGACGTCAGCATCAGTACGAATGACATCAACATCCTTATAGTGTACATGGCACACGCAGGAGGTGACATGTGTTATGCTGACATCAGCATGGTGATGTGGCAACACCAGAGGTCGCCACATGTCACTTGTTTTTATCTTTTTCGGGTCGATCCATGGACCAATGAAAAAGAACCACGTGGCAATCTGTACATCCATGTGGTAGACCGTACGGTGACGATGTAGGCTAATGTGGCAGCTAAGGTGGAAGACCGTATGTTGACGTGGTAGGTGACTATACAGTTGGTTGGTGTGGCCCAATGGTTGGTTGCCATGTGGCCCAATCATGGGTTTCCACGTGGCAGTGGGAAAATTTTCTTATGAGGGTCTGAGATCTGAAATTCAAAAATAAAAAAAGGAATATGGGTCTGCCAAATCTGGTAAAGACCCACCAGATCTGGTGCCCAACGGTCAAATCTAAACCACTATTTAAATTTGGTGGAACCACCATTTATATATATGCATATAAGTTATAACAAACACCCAAAAGGGGAGGCCCACGGGCTCGACCCTGGGACCTCCCCCATTATATCTGCCTTAACTATAGCTCTGCCAACCACTAGGCCAAACGAACCCATTTTTTACAACGCCCGCAAAATTTATTTAAATTTGGAATCTTCCAATGCACAGGGAGAGGCGCACGACGGTACGACCAGGCATGGTTTACGAGGCATTTTTGGGAATTAATTGCAGGTTGTAGGGAACGAAAACTGAGACAAAATTTCTCTTAGGCCTGGGAGTGCCAGAGTCGGATTGAGGCGTGGAAACAGTTATTTTTGGGTAATTTGACACCATGAATTCAATGGTGTTGTTTTTTTTATGATCTGAGCAAATTTTATGCATCTTAATTCTAGAATGAGGTATACTTATGTATTTTTCCAAATTATTTTGTTGAGTTAATAAAAAGGCCCTCCCATTTGAGAGCAGGACCCGAAGACGTATTCCACCAAGGACGAACTTGTTATAAAGTTTTGGGTTCAGGTTTTGATGCTTATGTCTCTTCATTATTGAGTTTTTCCTTCTTTAATGGTGTACTTTAATTTATTCTCATTTAATACAATTCTTTATAAGTCACTTCGATGAAAAGATCATGGATCACCTATGGTGAATTTGAATGGTGAAGGGTTTCTACTTTGCGGTAGATTTATACTCCACAGTGAAGTTGAAGGGTTTCTACTGCCATAGATTTATATTATGCATTGAATGTGACAGGTTTATTTGAATGTGAATTTGAAGTGTGAAGGGTTTCTACTCTATCGTAAATTTGAATGGGGTAGGGTTTCTACTCTGTCGTAAATTTGAATGGAGGTTTATACCTATGGTGATACTTTGATAAGAATTCAAAGGATTTATACTTATACATGTGGTGAATTGGAACTGAGGTATACTTGTGGTGAATTTAACGGAGGTATACTTGTGGTGAATTTGAACTAAATGAGAGCAGGTTTAAAATTTGAATGGTAGTTTCCATCTATTGGTAAATGAGGTTTATAAGTCCATTCCCTTACTTATTTGTAAATAAGGTTTATAAATTCATTCTCCTACTTATTTTATTTTATTTTCAATATGAGCACTTCACCACATATTCCAAAACCTCAACCTGTGAAGCCGAGCCCTAGCAAAGTCACCCTATAGAGTCTTTATAAACATATAGAAACATTAGAGAAAACCAAAGTAGTGGGAGAAGCTAAAGTCCAAACAAAGTTAGAGGCAATGCTTAATAACAAATTTATATTGTTAGAAGAAAATATTAAGACACAAATAGAGAATAGAATATTAGGGTTCGAGACTCAGTTGCAGAAAATGGAGGCTAGAATACAAGAAATGGAAAAACAAAAACAATCAACCCAAGAAGGAGAGGTCGAACCAAATCTCAACATGAGAGAAAGGATTAAAGAGCTAGAAGAAAAATTAACTAACAACTTGGCCCTAATTAGTTTGGAAAATAAATTGGATATCAAAACCATCAAAGAATAAATGAATAAGCTAATAGAATTAGATCATGAGCATAACAAAATATTCTTGAACCTCATAATTTTTGGTATAAAATAACGTCAAGATGAGGACACGCTAGAAATAGTAAAAGAAAAACAACTTAAATCATAGAAGCAAAGAGGTTAGGAAAAATAATCGAACATAAAGATAGGTTGATCCATGTCAAAGTAAGTTGTAATGACCATAAATATGGCATACTCGGTGAATCTCCAAGTTTAAAATCCTCAAAAATATTTATAAATGAAGACCCCATTCCAGAAGACCAAGTTGAATTAAGGAAGGAAGTTCAAAAGGTAAAAGAAGTCGGGAAGGAAGGAAAATGGGCAATAATAAGAAACAGAAAAGCTATTGTTAGGGATAGAGATGCGAATGATGATAATAAATAGGAATTTGGGACACATAAATACTATTCTAAATAATTTACCTTCTTAAGATACGATAGACCAATTCCCTCTCAATTAGGTGTGAGTGGACGTTTTTTTTTTGTAAATTAATAAATTGTATTACCTTCAGTATAAAAAAAAATTACATATCCATTGGAACCTGGAAGTTGGCCTACCAAAACAAAGGAACCCAGAATTGGCTCTAGGCTCCTAAGAGAGAAAACTAGTATGTTTTTCTGTCTATAGCTAAACTAAGAAAAATAGAAACTACAATTACATAGTGGCTTCGAAAGCTTGTGAAAGAAATCCTACATGTATGCAAAAAAATTGACACTATAACAAGACCCAAAAGATCATGCACAAGGTGTGTCATTTCTCTCTTGCCATGAGTATGTCAGGTCCAAGTTGGGGCCAGACTAAAGGGTTGGTGGAAAACTCGACAACTTTTGGCGGTTGTTACGAGAAAAATCTCTCTATGGCTAAGGGTAAACCACAACAGATGGAAATGACTACAGAAATCAACTCTAATCTCATGTATGCTATATAAACAAATATGCTAGCAAGACAAGATAAAAGGACTACCTTGTCCAAACGTTCGATGAAGTCCACCATTGAGCACTTGACTCAAAGAAATACACCTACAACTTGTCCTCAACAACCAAGAAACACAAGCATATGGTGATAATATATAATGTTAGCACATTTAATAGCACAATCCATCAACATTCATAGCAAATACACTCATTGAATAATAATTCAAATATTTGCAAGATATTAATTGGACAAGAAAAGAGTATCTCTATTAAAATGTAATCAGCAGAAGTGAATGAGTTACAAACTTCCGTGTCGGCACGGTTCTGAACAGAGAAACTAAGTCCCTTCCAGCTGGGCTTCCACCACTTCAATCCTCCACCAAAGGCAAGCTCATATAAGAGATAAAATGAGGTTCTCAATCATGTAGGGAAGAGCTTGGGGGTTGAACAATGTATTCTGACTTAAAAGGACAAAGGGATGCAGACTCAATATGAAATGAATAATTTCTCTAGAGTAACTTTTCTTTCAAAGTTGAATTTTTCTCCTCTTTTCCATGGCTCGGATTTGGCCCATTTGTATCCTTCAAGTGGAATTGAAGGGTCGATTTGGAACGTTTCCAGTATATGGAAGGTCAAGGATCATGGATCTCATAACATGACATGGAAACCCGAACTATTTTTTAATTTTGGGCACAAATATCGATGTACGTGGGTTGTAGTGGTGCAACCTACGTATACACATGATGTACAATAGTTAGGGCACGTATATGTGGAAAAATATTGTTTTTAGCTCTAGGATTTGCAAAAAGGGGCTTCAAGTCTGCATAGGGAAATGGAACAAGGCCTTCTGTGCAAGTTTGCATAGGGTGAGGCAAATCTTGCTATAATAGATTCCCCCTAATGTGTGAGGTTAGAGGAGTATCTGTGATGGCCAAAATACATTATAAGACCCAAAAGTGGAGTAATGGGGACCCAGCTAGAAGAACTAGTTGCTCATTACAATATGTACTGATTTTTCACACATGGTTGCCAATTTGAATTACATTGCAGATCCATGTAAAAATATACCAAACAGTTGTCCATGGCCATGAATAAGCAATACAAAGGTGGCTACATGCCAAAGGTTGTCATAGTCACGAACAAGGCCCAGTAATACCTGTCTCAAAATCAATCTAAATATATCTGTATACAATGGAGTACAATCTGATCTCCCATGATCATTGAAGTCACATAGGTACTAGTCCAATGAAAGGTAGCAACAGCTCAGGAAAGCTGCAACTATGAACTGATGTCTTCAAGTCTTCTACACAATCCGCCAAAGGTGCAAGTCTACATCATGTGAATAAAGGAGTTGAGGTTGAACACAATGAGACTTCGTTTGATTATCAGTCATTGAGGTATGTCGTTAACAAACATGAGACAACCTACTGATAATGAAAGTAGGTATCAAGGCACCGAGTACATTCTTACAAGTGTGAATAAAGGAGTTGGGTTCGAACACTTGAAGAATCCATCTATCAAGAGACATTGATGTATTCCCAAATGTCAATGGCAAGAGAACCTGCCACTGATGAATGCAAGCCTCTAGGTACTTATAGGACTCTAGGTCTCGTCTCCAAAATAGATGAGTTGAATTTGATGGAAGGATACCCTCTAAAAGGAGAGCATTAAGGCATCTCTCATCATTCAACACAAGGTACAAATAAGGAGCTTGATGATTTGGAGGAAATCGAACAAAGAACATGTTCACGAACCAATGACCATGTGCGTCGATCACATGTGCCAGATGCAAGCAGTACACGAAAAAGACCCTCTGAATAGCAGCCAACAAGGAAAACTACTGAAAAAGGTCAAGAAACCACCAATAGGGCTAGTGGAATCCAAGACACTGCACGAATCTCAATGTGTGAATAGATTTCTTGACGTCGAACATAATGGAAACCACCTAGTCAATGACCAATGATGAAATGTCGATTGTTTGGTTCAAGGTTACCTACCAATGAGGAAAGTAGGACCAGGGTGCCCAATAGGACTACAACTTCATGTGATTTTGAGACACACTAGGTGTATGGCCAACATGCAAAGTCAAGAGTTCTGAGGAATGGATGACACAGGTTGACAGACATCCTTTGAACAAGAGCATGAGACATATGGATGACTCTGGCAGCATAGAATCAATGATGAAACTTTGAGATGCAGGAGGCATCAATCAAACTCTCCATAGGGACTGGAAGAGTAACCAGTTGGGGGAGTAAACTCTCTGTAACGAGCTCAACTTCCTAAGGTCATGCTAAACCCAAAATTTTGATGACAAGTGGACTCAAAAATTTTGTGCTATGTTCAAAGGCGACACGATTTTTTCCAATATAAAATAATATTCCCTTCTCGCCCGTCTTTTTTTGTTTTTTCATAGGCAAATGAATGCTATGATACAGAGGAGGAAACGAGTGTCGCAAGTATTCAAAACTATTTCTAGCAGTGGAACATACCTATGCTCAATGCAAGGAGGTGCATGCGAGAGATGGACACTCAGGGGAATGTTTCCTCCTGGGTACAGGGTGTCAAGTTGCAAAGGGTATAAACAAGGCTCTGCTTGGTTGATGATGTAAATTGTTGAGGTGAGAAGCTTATAACGCAAAAGCGATAACAGACAATAGGTGCAATACTGCAAGTAAGGGCATGAGATGAAATTATAACATAATGCCAAAAAATGTCATTTTTCGTAATCTTAGTCTACTTAGTTTTAAAAGGGATTAAAACTACACCAAATAGACGTCCTTTCAAATCCAATTTACGAGTGTGAAAGAGACAAGTTCACTCAACAATTTTTTCGCTTTTTGAAACAAGTTGGAAAAGAGCTTAAATCAAACTCGCTTGGGAGTCCTCTACATATAGGTCAGTATGTTTATGAGTAAGAAATGAGGTTCAACATAAATTCATGTATTAGCTATAAGGGACTCTCGGTCCTTCGGACAAAAATCTATGCATGGGCACCAAATGAAGCAGAGGATCTAACTAGGGTACCCATGTTTGGTAAGTCTCTACCATTTGATAACGACACTTCTAGTTGCAGATAGAAGGTTTTGTGTCACTATGAAATGGGTTCGTACCTAAGGCATATGAGTGGCAGTCATAGGATGATGCAAGTGTGCATGACTGATTGAATATCTATCCTATATGTTGGGTAACAAAAATACATGTCCAAAGTTACGAACGGGCAACATGGCGCTAAAAACCGCAAGAATCCCTGGATAAAACTACAAAAACCAACTCCATCCACTGTCGTATTAGTCCATTAGGCCAAAATATTGGACGAAACTATGCAAAGTGGGTAAAAATTTGCTATAAATAGTAAAAAAAAACAATTTTACTATACCATTTGTATTTTTTACCCAAATAGTGGATTTTGGACCAAATTACCTCTGAATTTCAACTGGTTATTGTGGGCACTACGAGCGTATGAACCAAGTAAATCATCTTTCTCTCCTCTTTCTTTTAAGTGGATTAAATTTTGTAATTAAGTTCCATTTTTTAAGTTATTTAGGGTGCAATTTGAAAATTTAGGTGTACGCGGGCTACAGTTCATCGGGTAGCGTACATGCAAGATTATATGTGGTTGTTAAAAAAAAAAATAGTGTATAAGAAGCACTATACATGACTTTGTACACTACAACTCCCGTATATGTCCATGCAAAATGTTTTTTAGAGGTTGCTAACTCAAAAAAGAGTTTGACTCTTGCAGGATGGTGCTAGAGTAGAGAGAAAGGGAACATGAGGAGGTAGATGTTGTAGTGGAGAGAGATCAAGGGGCTCAAATGGATTTAAAAAGATGTGGGCTATACAAGTTTTGGGCTCTAAAACATATGAGGTCCCAAGTGAGATTTCTACAATTGCTCATAGACTACTGAGATCTGGATTGTGAGAGCTTCAACCTTGATGGACAACCATTAAGGATTGAAGTCGAGGACATCTATTTCTTGACGGGATTGTCATGTCAGGGTGAGGTGGTCAACCTCAAAGCTCAGGGAGTTGGGAGTGGCATGAAAATCGAGGAATATTACATAGTCACTCATTGCATTGCAGGGACCGAGAAGGTCGAGAGCCAAATCCCCATTAGAGCGATAAACAATCTAAGTCTCAAGATTGTTGTCCTCATTTTGACACGGATAACAAGATCGACCTCTTTGCACCAGGCATCGAGGCCACTTATGTTCTACTCAGTGGAGTGCTTGAGACCCACGGTGTATGATTGGTGCACCTCACTGATGGCCAACATGAAGAGCCAGTTGACAGAATGAAAACAGGGTAGTAAAAGTAACTTTGGGTTCGCTTCTATCCTTTGTAGTTTTTTCTTCGAGCGGGTTCTAGGATTGGGACCTATAGTTGATATTATTACATGTGGACCTCGCAATCCAACCATGGAACGATGGACCGAGGTGATGAGGTGGCAGGGGGGAGGTAGGGTGCCAACACCCTACAATGATGACTTCTTCTTCTGGTGGAGACAACAGGTGATAGCTCTGTATGACTACCCTTACGCAGGGATTGACTTCATAGGAGATCCTGACATGCCATTACCACCAGGTTCTGCCTATGGAGACATAGGTATGTCACAGTTTTTTAAATATTTCATTTTTTTGTATTTTTGTATAAGGA
>ML824359.1:67782-78931 GCA_009831015.1 Picea engelmannii | reverse complement strand
CTTACACTATCACCAAGGTTGTGGGTAGCAATGTTTTTGAGCTCAACACTCTACCCTTCCTTGGCTTGCACCCAATGTTCAATGTGGACCTCCTTCGACCATATTTTCCACAATTATTGGACACCTTAAAGATCATAGAACAACTGACACCAACATATATCAAACTTGACTACATGGGACAAGCATCCACTACTCAGATAGTGGACACATAGGTCAAGGGCACTCGCTAGCAGAGGATCCATATTTATCAGGTTTTCAACACAGGGTAGCTCCTACACCAAGGAAAGTGGCTCAACTAGGTGATGCATCCCCCCTTCCCTCCTGGGGATTCTGCGACCTCCTGGTAAAGGATATTCAAACACCTTGATTCAAATTATCTCTCCAGGCCTCCAAGAGGCCCTTAAAAAATATCACACAGGTCCCTTTAATGTTACTTGCAGGTTCAAACTACCCACAAATCTTCTCTCTGGCACTTTGGCACCACCAATATGTGAGTGCTAGCTCTCATGCTAGGCTCCTTCTCCAATGTGACCATGGGATATGACCATGGTCCATCTCTCTTTATAACTCCGGCTACCACAATGTTGTAACCTCTACCCTTATTTCCTTCCGAAATTATTTTTCCCAAAATATGTGGATCTCTACCGCGTGTCCGCCTGAATTTGACAGACCAACTATACTTCAACCTTCAGGAATTTGTGAATATTCTGCTAGATCCACACAATTCCTTCAAAACTGCAATATCTTGAACACTCTAATCCTCTTCCACATATCTCCTCACAACCAACAGTTAGGAATCGCTTTGCGACTTCACGAATTTGGCGACCACACTTCTCAATACTTCAAAACACCTCCAAACCATGAAGTGTTGATAGAATTCATGAATATCCTCCATGCAACTCTCCCAGATCGAGTGGTCTGTAAAGATCTTTCTCCCTCTTGGACGAATCTTTCTCATTAATTTGGAGAATCTTCAACAAGTTCCACTCTATTGAAGGATTCTCGTTTCTATCTCTCCTGATCTTGTTCTTCCTTCGAACCTTTTTGTCCTTAGATGTTTTCTCTTCGAAACTTATTCAAATTTTACCTTGTGCATGCCTTGCAATAATTTTTCTTCCACAACTTGGATTCTTGTGGCTGACTGCACACACCTTGCAACAATTTGTTCACACTCTTCTGCAAACACACTGCAACTACTCCTCCTAAGCTTCTGAATCGAAAGACTCTGTCACGCACCCCTTGCAGACAACATGCACTCTCTACATACAAATATCCAAGTTATCTACCTTTGAATTGTTCCTCCTCAACACTCTGAATGACTCAGAATGATTCCTTCGATACTTAGTCCAGTATCGACCCTGTGCACTCCTTGCAACAAAATTCATTCAACCTGATTCTTGAAGGCGCCTATGCACTCCTTGCCATAGTCCTTCCACTGCTTGATTATTCCTCCAGAACAATATAATTTTGGGTATGTTTCTACCTATGCACACCTTCAATCTATCTCTTCTAAATTTCTGAGTCTAAACAAACTTTGTCAACGCACACCTTGCAGACACTTATGCACTCCTTGCACATATAAGTTTCATGTTATCTCTTCTAAGATTCTGAGTCGAAACTAACTCTGTCAATGTAAATGTGTTGAAATTTCATAGAATAGATCTAGGTAAAGAATAATACACACATTTTTCAGAGAGAATTTGAGAGATAAGAAGAACGAGAGAAAGAATAGAAGAATTTTCATTAACCGTTATGAATAATGAATAATTTATGCATGATATACTATGTATAACTCACTGAGTGTGCACTGGAGGAGAACCAATGAGCCATAGTGATGGTATAAAGTGATATGGACACACACCAGCAGTTATAGGAGTGAATTGTCACCTATTCTAGTCTCCCAGGAAAGTACAGGAGTGAACTGCCACCTAGTCTAGTCTCTCAGGTAGTTACGGGAGTGAACTTCCACCTAGCTGTTTTGACTAGTCAACTAGTCTTCAGTTAACTGACTGAACAAAGAGTAGTGAGGAGTAGATCAGGGAATCAAGGGTAATGTGCCATCCTAGTTATGACCCCAAGGAAATTGTGCATTAGTTGGCGATGATCCCAATGTTGCATAGTGACAAAACCAATGCAGCATGTAAACTCAACTCAACTAGTCAAACTGAAGTGTCAACTGAAAGAGAATATTCTCTAGGTGGGTTATTCTACCCTAAAATATAGGAGACTAGATAATGACTAATTATGACTAATAAACAAGGAAAATCCTTAGGAAAAATAAATCCTAGGTGCGTGTGAAGTAACTCCAACACCCCCCCTGGACATCACTATGGTGAAAATAAAGAATGGGTCTCAACAACGAGGCCATGTTAGGTACCCAAATACAAAATATACACTGAAATAAAGTGAGGAAAAAGGGAAAAACTCATGGTAAAACCCCCCCTTCAAGGTAAAATGTATGTAAAAAGAAGAACTACAGTTTCTAGGCAACTGTGTCCTTCACTCCAAGACAAATTCATAGAGAATGAAACTTCTCCTCAATGAAGGTCTTTGTGAAGATGTTTTTCATCTTTTCTGCTGAAGGAAAGAACTGTAAGTAGATGATCCACTCATGTACTAAGTTCTTTATGTAGTTCATGTGGATCTTAATGTGCTTCGTCTGAATCCTCTGAATTGGATCTCTACAGAACTTCAGAGTGCTCTGGTTGTCACACAAGATCATGATCGACCGATGAAGGTGAATGCCCAACTCAGTGAGAAAATGTTGTAGCCACATAGACTGAATGGTTATGTTGACTAATCCTCTGTACTCTGCCTCAGCTGAAGATAGAGAAATGGTAGCTTGCTTCTTTCTCGACCAGAAGATATGCCTAGAACCAAGACTAAGTGAGTAACCAGATGTGAACTTGTGATCAGTGTTATTTCCAACCCATTCAGAATCAGTAAGACCGATGAGATCTATTGTAGAGTCTAGTGCATAATGAATCCCAAAGGTGATGGTGCCCTATACATATCGAAGTATATGCTTTGAATCTTTCCAATGTAGCTCATGTGGCTCCTGCATGAACCTAGAAACAACGTCAACTACATAAGAGAGGTTTGGTCTAGAGTGTGTGAGATAAAACAAGCTCCCCGCTACTTTTATGTATAGTGTGTTTTCAACCAGTGGAGTCTCCCCTCCATCCTCAAGTTTGACTCTTGATAGGAAGGGATTCGAAGAAGACTTGCAGTATGTCATGTGAAATCTCTCAAGGAGGTCTCGTGCATACTTGGCCTGAGACATTTTGATTCCTGATGAATCCTGACTGATCTTGAGTCTAAGGAAGAAGTGTAGTTGACACATGTCTATCATAAAAAACCTATCATGTAGAATCCTCTTGACTGCAGCAATCATTGAAGTCGAGAAACCAGTGATCAACAAATAATCAACGTACATAACTAAAAGTAGAAGTGAAATCAGTCATCCTGAGAACGTAGACATATGGGTTTGATTTACAACATACAAAGTTTTGTGACAACAAGTAGGATTCTGTCTTGGCATACCATTCCCTTGGAGCCTTATTGAGGCTATAAAGGGACTTCTTCAGTCAACAGACCAAATATGAGTCCTTCATAAATCCCTAGGGCTACTCCATGTAGATCTCCTCAGAGATATCACCATGAATAAATGCATTCTTCACGGCCATCTGATGGACTTCCCATCCCTTGGCTACCTCAATTGCAAGTTCCAATCATATGGAATCCATTTTCTCTATTAGAGTGAAGGTCTCATCATAGTCAATACCATGAACCTGTTGAAATCCTTTGGCGATAAGCCTGGCCTTTGTATCTATTGAATTGTCCATCCATTGCGCTCTTGGTCCTGTAGACCCATATGCATATGACAAGTTTCCTTCGAGAAGGAAGGGGAACCAGATCCCAAGTCTGGTTCTCGAGGAGGGAGTTATACTCCTCCTACATGGTGGATTCCCAAAAAGAATTTCCAGTAGCCTCGCCATAATACTGTGGATCTAAAGAATGAACCATTAAAATATTCCTGGAAGGAAATGGTTCAGTGGTAGTGAGTACAATATGAGTCTCCTCAAAATCATATCAAGTCCTCATAGTATCGGTTGGATTACCAATGAGATCCCTTGCATCCTGAAGAGTATTATGTGCCCACTTGGGCCTCTGCTATGGCTCTGTAACTGCATCTAGATTCTCAGACTATGAATATGACTGTACTGAATCTGAATCTGAATCATCTGAGTCCTCTGAATCAGAACTCTCATCTGAAGAATAGTTGGTATGTGCATGCTCATCATCTCAGACAGGTGGAAGAATGAAGGTGTTTGCATGTGGGACACTTTCCTTGAATTGGAAACTATGCTCAATGACCATTCGGTTAGAGGAAAGATCAATAAGACTATATCCCTTCACACTGTCAGGTTATCCAACAAAACTACACTCAGTGCTATGTGGATCAAGTGCCTTCCTTTTTTTAGAGGGAATCCAGGACCATGCACATGAACCGAAAATGCAAAAGTGGGTCACTTCTGGTTTGAGGCCGCTCCAAGCCTCATAGGGGGTCTTATCCTTGACAAATTTATGGGGAGATATTTTTTGGATGTATGTTGCACAATTAATTTCTTAGGCCCATAGTCTCTATAGTAGTGACTTTTCATGCAACATGCAAGATGCCATCTCTTTTAGAGATCTGTTTTTCCACTCAGCAACTTCGTTTTGTTGCAGAGTATAGGGAACTATGTGCTACAACTGAATCCATGCCTTATGGAAAATATTATGGATCTCATGATTTACATACTCTCCCCCATTATCAGTTCAGAGTAATTTGATCTTCTTTATGGACTATGTCAACCAAGGTTTGAAATCTTTGAGGTGTTGAAAGACCTCAAATTTTTTCCTGAGAAATTAGGTCCATGTAAAACGTGATAAATCATCAACAAAAATGAGAACAAACCTTTCTTTTTTGATGGATGGATGTGGAAAAGGACCCATAAGGTCACTATGGATCATCTCTAAAAGTGTGGAATCTCTCTGAGACTTTTCTTTGTCGAATTTCTCTTGAGGGTGTTTTCCGAGAACACATCTCTTACATACTCCCTTGGAGAAATGGATGTTAGGTAGACCATCAACCAATATTTTCTTGCTAATATGTTGCATGTAACTTAAATTCAAATTTCCAAACATTTTGTGCAATACCCTACTACTTTCATCGTCATGAGTAAGTAGTAAAGAAGAATCCGGTTCAATGAATTCATAAAAGGTATACAGTCTAGAATGATGATTTACCTCACTGGTTGCAACCCTAGAGTTGGTTTTCATGTCATATATGTCCATGGAATTTTGTGTGAATATGAATTTCTTTCCAGTGCCAGAATTCCTCATCTGATACATGCGAAGGTTGACATAAAGTTTGGGAATGTGTAGAACATTCTCGAAGCTTCCATCGGTGAGTTCAATCCTTCGTTTGTTGGTCACTTCGACAAAAGAGTTGTCCCCCATCAGACTAGGAGAACATTTGCATGAATCCAATGAAGAGCATACTTATTTTGATGCAACCATGTGATGTGATGCTCCAGAATCAATGGTCCAAGCATTGGAAGAGGAGTTGATGGAAATCAAGGCATGGCTAGAATTTCCTTTCTTGGGATTCAGATCTTTTGTCTTCCTCTTCTTGGCACCCTTGGCGATGCAATCTCCAAGTTTGTTTTGTTGAACTATTTGAGACATTAGATCTATTTTATTTTTCATGCATGTGACTAATGGATGGAATCCTTTGTGACAATACGAGCATTTCTCCCCTTTTCTTCTCTTTTCCCCTTTGGATCCGGAGGCATCGATGAAGGGTTTTGTGTACCCTTCCTTCTTCGGATGTGCATGAGCTTTCCGTTTATATTTATTTTTAGATTTCTTAAATTTGTAGCTTCCATATTGAACAATGAGTGCATGCGCCCTTGGCCCTTTGATTGTGCCCATGTTGATGAGCTTGGTTTGCTCTTGTGCCAGGGATTGGATAAAGTCCTCAAGAGAAGGAATCTTCCAGGTGGCTCCAGAAGTAAATATGACATAATGGAATGTGGATACCAATACATAGAATTTATAACCAAGTTTGGAGAGAATGGTGAGAACCATTTGTTTCTCCTCCTTAGATTTATCAACCCCGCAAGATTTGCATTGCGACAGTAAATCCTTGAATTTTGTAAAGAAATCTTGGATATTGTCGAAGCTTTTTGGATCCAATGTAAGAAGTTACACCTCCATCATGTGTCCCCTCATCTCATCTTGTTTTCCAAAGAGCCCTTCCAAGGTGTTCCAGGATTCATTGGGAGTCTTATAGGAAGATATATGAAAAAGGAGATCGGGAGAAATAAGACTGCAAATTGTTCTGAGTGCCTCATCCATGCGATTTAAGTACTTGGATTTTTCTATGGATGATGTTGGTTCTGTGTCTGTATTCAATTTTAACCTATACAAACCTCTGGTTCGGAGATGCATGGTTATTTTCTCCTTCCATGCAAAATAGTTGTAGGGTGTAAGAATGAATTCTTTTTGGAAATCCATCTTTCTGTTGTCTTCAATCTCTTGTACCTGCAAAAAATTTTGGTGTATCTTTTTCTTAGAAGTTTTTTGGCTCTGATACCATGTAAATGTGTTGAAATTTAATAGAATATATCTATATAAAAAATAATACACACATTTGCAGAGAGAATTTGATAAATAAGAAGAAGGAGAGAAAGAATAAAAGAATTCTCATTAACCGTTATGAATAATGAATAATTTATACATGATATACTCTTTATAACTCAATGAGTGCACCGTTGAGGAGAACCAATGCACCATAGTGGTGGTATAGAGTGATATGGACACACACCAACAGTTACGGGGGTGAACTACCACCTAGTCTAGTCTCTTAGGCAGTTACAGGAGTGAATTGCCACCTAGTTGAGTTAACTAGTCAACTAGTCTTCAGTTAACTGACTAAACAAAGAGTAGTGAGGAGTAGATCATGGAATCAAGGGTAATGCACCAATATGGTGATGATCCCAAGGAAAGTGTGCATTATCTAGTGACGACCCCAATGTTGCGTGGTGACAAAACCAATGCAGCATCTAAACTCAACTCAATTAGTCAAAATGAAGTGTCAACTGAAAGAAAATATTCTCCAAGTGGAATATTCTCCCCTAAAATATAGGATATTGAATAATGACTAATTATGACTAATAAAAAAGGGAAAAACTTAGGAAAAAGAAATCTTAGGTGTGTGTGAAGTAACTCCAACAGTCAACACACATCTTGTGGACACTATGCACACCTTGCACAAGCTTGTAGAAGAGAAAAAATTGAAACTTATATAAATCATCATAGATTCATACATTCAACCATGTAAATCCATTCATAACATAAACACAAGAAATAACAAAGAGTTGAAATGAACAAAAATCCTACCATTCATTCATTCAGATTGACACAACAACACCATAAATTTTGGACAATGCTCCTCTATTATATTCATTCAACCGATATGTACATGGATTCATACAATGTTCTTCAACAAATCTACAACTCTCAATGGCTCTCAAATAAAATCTAGCAATAACCATCAACAGCCTCATTTGGGCAACAATACATTTATTTATACAACACGAGCTCTTTGATCTTTCCCTCCAAGCTACCTTAGTGCTATCCTATCGAAATAAAGGCATCGAATACTAAGGATTTATTACAATGAATTTTTATGACATATATATAAGATCAAACACATCAAATTTTTACAGCACATGTCTTCATTAAAATAAATACATCCTCCATCGCTCTCACACGATAATCCATGGAAGATTCTCACCTCGAATATGCCTCTTGGCGAAAGCCATTCTCTGATTACTTTCACCTTCTCCGGATCCATCTTCAACTCATTCGAAGAGATCACAAAACCCAAGTAAATGAGTTATGTATTCATAAAAGAGTATTTATTTAAGTTTATCAGCAGCTTCTCCCGCTGCAATCTCCTCATCACTAATGTCAGGTGTCTCAAATGTTATTCTTTAGGTTTATTAAAGACTAGTATATACTCCAGATATACAATCACAAAATTACCAATGAAATCTTTTAATACCTCATTCATAAACCTCATAAAAGTACTTGGTGCATTTGTTAATCCAAACGACATAACAATCCATTCATACAAACCCTCATTTGTCTTGAAGGTTGTTTTCCACTCATCGCCCTCTCTCATTATTATCTGATGATATCCACTCTTCAGATCCATCTTTGAAAAATAGTTCTGTCCACTCAAAAAATCCATTAAGTCATCCATCCTTGGTAAAGGAAATATGTACCTGATGGTGATCTTGTTTATGGCTCTTGAGTCTGTACACATTCTCCATCCTCCATCCTTCTTCGGACTCAACATAGTTGGTACTGCGCATGGACTCAAACTTTATCTAACCAAACCTTTTTCCATCAAATCTTAGACTTGCTTCCTTACCTCCTCATTCTCTTGAGGTGCCAATATGTATGCATATTTTTTCAATAGACTTGATCCTGGTATTAGATCAATGTGATGGATAATACTCTTGATAGTTGGTAATGAGCTTGGCAACTCATACACTACTATGTCAACAAAAGTCTCTAATAGCTCTTGGATTTCTTCAGGCAGATCATCCATAGAAGTATTTGTAAGGATAACTCTCGGTTTCCTCACCACAACAAACTGCATCTCATGTTCCTTCTTAAATTCACTTAGTGGATCCTTCCCAGTCATGAGAAGTAGACTTGGGTTGGCTTCTTCCTTCACTTTTTTTTCCTTTATTGGCCACAACATGTGTGTCCTACCATTCTTATCCAAGGTATAAGTATTTTTCCTCCCATCATGAATGAAATTCCTATCATACTGCCATGGTCTTCCAAAAATAACATGACATACATCCATGGGAATCACATCACACAAAATCTCATCTCTATATCCTCCTATATTAAATTAAACAAGGCATTGTTTAGTTATTGTTACCTGATGTCCTTTTTGCAACCATGATACTTTATACGACGTCATATGTGCAATTGTTTCCAGCTCCAATTTCTCCACCATATCTATCAATACTAAGTTATCATTGCTCCCACTATCAATTATCACCTTGCAAACTCTATCCTTAGTCTTGCAAGAAGTCCTAAACAAATTGTTCCTCTGCACTGGATTTTCAACCTTTGGCTCTGCCTTCAAAAGAACCTTCATTATCACCAATATCTCCCATCTTCTGCACCATCTACTTCAACATTCTTCTTCTGCGCTTTCAAAATGTGAACTTCACCTCCTCCTTATTTCTTTCTCTTGTGGAACTCCCAATACATGTGTCTTGTCTTTCCACAGACATTACACTTCACTTCTCTTCCTCTACCTATTCCTCTTCCTCAAGAAAAAGAGTTTCTTCCATCATACGGTATCCCTCAAGAAATTCCTGCTATTTTCGAGTGACTATGTGGTTTTCCATCTCACCTTTGGGCTTTTGTTCCTTATGATGGGAAATTCCTTTTCCTCTGTTTGGACTTCATCCACTGTTCGTTGACTATGCTTTCTGGTCAATTTCTCCTCTACCTTCAACGCAATATGATAAGCATCCTCCATTGTTCTCACTATCATCATGTTGATTTCATCTTGGATTTAATATCTCAAGCCATTTATATATCCGGAAACTTTTTCATCATCCTTCTCTCTTTGTCCAACCTTGATGTTGAGTTTGTAGAATTCCTCTATGTACTCTTTCACATTCATTCCTTTATGTCTCAGGTTCTGCAACTTCCTCAACACATTTATCTGGTAATCCTTGGGTTTGAATTTATCCTTCAGCTTGGCTACCATTCTATCCCAACTCTTGATCTTTTTCTTTCCTTTGCATCTTCTATCAGCCTGCAGTTCATCCCACCATAGTGTTGCATGTCCTTTCAATATGGTGACAACATGCTTCACCTTTTTCTCCTCATCGACATATTCATAGTTGAAGTAATTGTCCATCGACCTTATCCAATCCACCAATTCCTCTGCATCCAAATTTCCTTCATACATTGGGATGTTTATCTTTTCTCTACCTCCCAACTTGGAAACCACTTTATCAAGCGTTCTTCTGCAACATCCTCTACTACAACTTATTCAATTTCCACTTCTTCATTCTCTGCACCACTGACATATCCAACATTAAGTACTCTCCTTTGCCTTGTTGCCATAGCATATAACCTTGCTCAAAGTTATCACATCTCCCTTTCCATAGCTTGATTTTCTATAGGTGGATCTACACATATTCTAGGAGACATTTTGCTAAAATTTTATTCTTTACACAACTATCATTGGGTGTATTTGATACCACTTAATGATATCAAGATACTTCTTTTCACCTCTTACCTATAGAATTAAAACATGTGGCATTGATTTCTTCTTGATTCTATTTTATAGAACCTTTTTTCAGTATTTGATAACACTTGATGTAGCCCCCCTTCCCTCTTGGGGATTCTGCGACCTCCCAGTCAAGGATCTTCAAACACCTTGAGACGATTAGCTCTTCAGGCCTCCAAGAGGCCCTGAAAAAATAACACTGTTGGCAGCCAACCCACATTTTTTCTCGATTACTCTCAAAAGCTGCCTACACCCCTTGCGGTATCTTGATAAATCTTTGTCGCATTGTGCTAATGGACATGTGTCTCGTTTTTGCAACCATTAAAATTCAATTTCGACTCAGTTTTCACAATTGCAAATGTGAAAACACCTATTTCGTTGATTATACTGTCGTCATCTTTTTGATTTGTTGGTTGATACTTGCTCACTGGTTTATCGGATGATTGGTAAAGGTTTTATAAGACTTATGTTCTTGATCATTATCTTACCTTGATTGCGCATTTGGATATATTCCACCATTAAACTTTTGGGCATGAAAGTTATTGGTCTTATTTATGAAAATTGTAACGTTTTTGCTCATATTGTTTTATCCTTGTTATGGTTTTCATTTGATTATCATATGAAAAAATTGTATTGGAATATAAACACATGTGGTATACACCAAATATAATGGCAAGTTCGTAAAGGTATGATAACAATGGTTTTGATGGCGCATAAGTTGATCTTATTCGATTTTGGGAAATCAATTCTTGGCATACTATGTTT
>ML824359.1:32179-67682 GCA_009831015.1 Picea engelmannii | reverse complement strand
AGTGCAGAGGAACAATTTGTTTAGGACTTCTTGCAAGACTAAGGATAGAGTTTGCAAGGTGATAATTGATAGTGGGAGCAATGATAACTTAGTATTGATAGATATGGTGGAGAAATTGGAGCTGGAAACAATTGCACATATGACGTCGTATAAAGTATCATGGTTGCAAAAAGGACATCAGGTAACAATAACTAAACAATGCCTTGTTTAATTTAATATAGGAGGATATAGAGATGAGATTTTGTGTGATGTGATTCCCATGGATGTATGTCATGTTATTTTTGGAAGACCATGGCAGTATGATAGGAATTTCATTCATGATGGGAGGAAAAATACTTATACCTTGGATAAGAATGGTAGGACACACATGTTGTGGCCAATAAAGGAAAAAAAAGTGAAGGAAGAAGCCAACCCAAGTCTACTTCTCATGACTGGGAAGGATCCACTAAGTGAATTTAAGAAGGAACATGAGATGCAGTTTGTTGTGGTGAGGAAACCGAGAGTTATCCTTACAAATACTTCTATGGATGATCTGCCTGAAGAAATCCAAGAGCTATTAGAGACTTTTGTTGACATAGTAGTGTATGAGTTGCCAAGCTCATTACCAACTATCAAGAGTATTATCCATCACATTGATCTAATACCAGGATCAAGTCTATTGAAAAAATATGCATACATATTGGCACCTCAAGAGAATGAGGAGGTAAGGAAGCAAGTCTAAGATTTGATGGAAAAAGGTTTGGTTAGATAAAGTTTGAGTCCATGCGCAGTACCAACTATGTTGAGTCCGAAGAAGGATGGAGGATGGAGAATGTGTACAGACTCAAGAGCCATAAACAAGATCACCATCAGGTACATATTTCCTTTACCAAGGATGGATGACTTAATGGATTTTTTGAGTGGACAGAACTATTTTTCAAAGATGGATCTGAAGAGTGGATATCATCAGATAATAATGAGAGAGGGCGATGAGTGGAAAACAACCTTCAAGACAAATGAGGGTTTGTATGAATGGATTGTTATGTCGTTTGGATTAACAAATGCACCAAGTACTTTTATGAGGTTTATGAATGAGGTATTAAAAGATTTCATTGGTAATTTTGTGATTGTATATCTGGAGTATATACTAGTCTTTAATAAACCTAAAGAATAACATTTGAGACACCTGACATTAGTGATGAGGAGATTGCAGCGGGAGAAGCTGCTGATAAACTTAAATAAATACTCTTTTATGAATACATAACTCATTTACTTGGGTTTTGTGATCTCTTCGAATGAGTTGAAGATGGATCCGGAGAAGGTGAAAGTAATCAGAGAATGGCTTTCGCCAAGAGGCATATTCGAGGTGAGAATCTTCCATGGATTATCGTGTGAGAGCGATGGAGGATGTATTTATTTTAATGAAGACATGTGCTGTAAAAATTTGATGTGTTTGATCTTATATATATGTCATAAAAATTCATTGTAATAAATCCTTAGTATTCGATGCCTTTATTTCGATAGGATAGCACTAAGGTAGCTTGGAGGGAAAGATCAAAGAGCTCGTGTTGTATAAATAAATGTATTGTTGCCCAAATGAGGCTGTTGATGGTTATTGCTAGATTTTATTTGAGAGCCATTGAGAGTTGTAGATTTGTTGAAGAACATTGTATGAATCCATGTACATATCGGTTGAATGAATATAATAGAGGAGCATTGTCCAAAATTTATGGTGTTGTTGTGTCAATCTGAATGAATGAATGGTAGGATTTTTGTTCATTTCAACTCTTTGTTATTTCTTGTGTTTATGTTATGAATGGATTTACATGGTTGAATGTATGAATCTATGATGATTTATATAAGTTTCAATTTTTTCTCTTCTACAAGCTTGTGCAAGGTGTGCATAGTGTCCACAAGATGTGTGTTGACTGTTGGAGTTACTTCACACACACCTAAGATTTCTTTTTCCTAAGTTTTTCCCTTTTTTATTAGTCATAATTAGTCATTATTCAATATCCTATATTTTAGGGGAGAATATTCCACTTGGAGAATATTTTCTTTCAGTTGACACTTCATTTTGACTAATTGAGTTGAGTTTAGATGCTGCATTGGTTTTGTCACCACGCAACATTGGGGTCGTCACTAGATAATGCACACTTTCCTTGGGATCATCACCATATTGGTGCATTACCCTTGATTCCATGATCTACTCCTCACTACTCTTTGTTTAGTCAGTTAACTGAAGACTAGTTGACTAGTTAACTCAACTAGGTGGCAATTCACTCCTGTAACTGCCTAAGAGACTAGACTAGGTGGTAGTTCACCCCCGTAACTGTTGGTGTGTGTCCATATCACTCTATACCACCACTATGGTGCATTGGTTCTCCTCAACGGTGCACTCATTGAGTTATAAAGAGTATATCATGTATAAATTATTCATTATTCATAACGGTTAATGAGAATTCTTTTATTCTTTCTCTCCTTCTTCTTATTTATCAAATTCTCTCTGCAAATGTGTGTATTATTTTTTATATAGATATATTCTATTAAATTTCAACACATTTACATGGTATCAGAGCCAAAAAACTTCTAAGAAAAAGATACACCAAAATTTTTTGCAGGTACAAGAGATTGAAGACAACAGAAAGATGGATTTCCAAAAAGAATTCATTCTTACACCCTACAACTATTTTGCATGGAAGGAGAAAATAACCATGCATCTCCGAACCAGAGGTTTGTATAGGTTAAAATTGAATACAGACACAGAACCAACATCATCCATAGAAAAATCCAAGTACTTAAATCGCATGGATGAGGCACTCAGAACAATTTGCAGTCTTATTTCTCCCGATCTCCTTTTTCATATATCTTCCTATAAGACTCCCAATGAATCCTGGAACACCTTGGAAGGGCTCTTTGGAAAACAAGATGAGATGAGGGGACACATGATGGAGGTGTAACTTCTTACATTGGATCCAAAAAGCTTCGACAATATCCAAGATTTCTTTACAAAATTCAAGGATTTACTGTCGCAATGCAAATCTTGCGGGGTTGATAAATCTAAGGAGGAGAAACAAATGGTTCTCACCATTCTCTCCAAACTTGGTTATAAATTCTATGTATTGGTATCCACATTCCATTATGTCATATTTACTTCTGGAGCCACCTGGAAGATTCCTTCTCTTGAGGACTTTATCCAATCCCTGGCACAAGAGCAAACCAAGCTCATCAACATGGGCACAATCAAAGGGCCAAGGGCGCATGCACTCATTGTTCAATATGGAAGCTACAAATTTAAGAAATCTAAAAATAAATATAAACGGAAAGCTCATGCACATCCGAAGAAGGAAGGGTACACAAAACCCTTCATCGATGCCTCCGGATCCAAAGGGGAAAAGAGAAGAAAAGGGGAGAAATGCTCGTATTGTCACAAAGGATTCCATCCATTAGTCACATGCATGAAAAATAAAATAGATCTAATGTCTCAAATAGTTCAACAAAACAAACTTGGAGATTGCATCGCCAAGGGTGCCAAGAAGAGGAAGACAAAAGATCTGAATCCCAAGAAAGGAAATTCTAGCCATGCCTTGATTTCCATCAACTCCTCTTCCAATGCTTGGACCATTGATTCTGGAGCATCACATCACATGGTTGCATCAAAATAAGTATGCTCTTCATTGGATTCATGCAAATGTTCTCCTAGTCTGATGGGGGACAACTCTTTTGTCGAAGTGACCAACAAACGAAGGATTGAACTCACCGATGGAAGCTTCGAGAATGTTCTACACATTCCCAAACTTTATGTCAACCTTCGCATGTATCAGATGAGGAATTCTGGCACTGGAAAGAAATTCATATTCACACAAAATTCCATGGACATATATGACATGAAAACCAACTCTAGGGTTGCAACCAGTGAGGTAAATCATCATTCTAGACTGTATACCTTTTATGAATTCATTGAACCGGATTCTTCTTTACTACTTACTCATGACGATGAAAGTAGTAGGGTATTGCACAAAATGTTTGGAAATTTGAATTTAAGTTACATGCAACATATTAGCAAGAAAATATTGGTTGATGGTCTACCTAACATCCATTTCTCCAAGGGAGTATGTAAGAGATGTGTTCTCGGAAAACACCCTCAAGAGAAATTCGACAAAGAAAAGTCTCAGAGAGATTCCACACTTTTAGAGATGATCCATAGTGACCTTATGGGTCCTTTTCCACATCCATCCATCAAAAAAGAAAGGTTTGTTCTCATTTTTGTTGATGATTTATCACGTTTTACATGGACCTAATTTCTCAGGAAAAAATTTGAGGTCTTTCAACACCTCAAAGATTTCAAACCTTGGTTGACATAGTCCATAAAGAAGATCAAATTACTCTGAACTGATAATGGGGGAGAGTATGTAAATCATGAGATCCATAATATTTTCCATAAGGCATGGATTCAGTTGTAGCACATAGTTCCCTATACTCTGCAACAAAACGAAGTTGCTGAGTGGAAAAACAGATCTCTAAAAGAGATGGCATCTTGCATGTTGCATGAAAAGTCACTACTATAGAGACTATGGGCCTAAGAAATTAATTGTGCAACATACATCCAAAAAATATCTCCCCATAAATTTGTCAAGGATAAGACCCCCTATGAGGCTTGGAGCGGCCTCAAACCAGAAGTGACCCACTTTTGCATTTTCGGTTCATGTGCATGGTCCTGGATTCCCTCTAAAAAAAGGAAGGCACTTGATCCACATAGCACTGAGTGTAGTTTTGTTGGATAACCTGACAGTGTGAAGGGATATAGTCTTATTGATCTTTCCTCTAACCGAATGGTCATTGAGCATAGTTTCCAATTCAAGGAAAGTGTCCCACATGCAAACACCTTCATTCTTCCACCTGTCTGAGATGATGAGCATGCACATACCAACTATTCTTCAGATGAGAGTTCTGATTCAGAGGACTCAGATGATTCAGATTCAGATTCAGTACAGTCATATTCATAGTCTGAGAATCTAGATGCAGTTACAGAGCCATAGCAGAGGCCCAAGTGGGCACATAATACTCTTCAGGATGCAAGGGATCTCATTGGTAATCCAACCGATACTATGAGGACTTGATATGATTTTGAGGAGACTCATATTGTACTCACTACCACTGAACCATTTCCTTCCAGGAATATTTTAATGGTTCATTCTTTAGATCCACAGTATTATGGCGAGGCTACTGGAAATTCTTTTTGGGAATCCACCATGTAGGAGGAGTATAACTCCCTCCTCGAGAACCAGACTTGGGATCTGGTTCCCCTTCCTTCTCGAAGGAAACTTGTCATATGCATATGGGTCTACAGGACCAAGAGCGCAATGGATGGACAATTCAATAGATACAAAGGCCAGGCTTATCGCCAAAGGATTTCAACAGGTTCATGGTATTGACTATGATGAGACCTTCACTCTAATAGAGAAAATGGATTCCATATGATTGGAACTTGCAATTGAGGTAGCCAAGGGATGGGAAGTCCATCAGATGGCCGTGAAGAATGCATTTATTCATGGTGATATCTCTGAGGAGATCTACATGGAGTAGCCCTAGGGATTTATGAAGGACTCATATTTGGTCTGTTGACTGAAGAAGTCCCTTTATAGCCTCAATAAGGCTCCAAGGGAATGGTATGCCAAGACAGAATCCTACTTGTTGTCACAAAACTTTGTATGTTGTAAATCAAACCCATATGTCTACGTTCTCAGGATGACTGATTTCACTTCTACTTTTAGTTATGTACGTTGATTATTTGTTGATCACTGGTTTCTCGACTTCAATGATTGCTGCAGTCAAGAGGATTCTACATGATAGGTTTTTTATGATAGACATGTGTCAACTACACTTCTTCCTTAGACTCAAGATCAGTCAGGATTCATCAGGAATCAAAATGTCTCAGGCCAAGTATGCACGAGACCTCCTTGAGAGATTTCACATGACATACTGCAAGTCTTCTTCGAATCCCTTCCTATCAAGAGTCAAACTTGAGGATGGAGGGGAGACTCCACTGGTTGAAAACACACTATACATAAAAGTAGCGGGGAGCTTGTTTTATCTCACACACTCTAGACCAAACCTCTCTTATGTAGTTGACGTTGTTTCTAGGTTCATGCAGGAGCCACATGAGCTACATTGGAAAGATTCAAAGCATATACTTCGATATGTATAGGGCACCATCACCTTTGGGATTCATTATGCACTAGACTCTACAATAGATCTCATCGGTCTTACTGATTCTGAATGGGTTGGAAATAACACTGATCACAAGTTCACATCTGGTTACTCACTTAGTCTTGGTTCTAGGCATATCTTCTGGTCGAGAAAGAAGCAAGCTACCATTTCTCTATCTTCAGCTGAGGCAGAGTACAGAGGATTAGTCAACATAACCATTCAGTCTATGTGGCTACAACATTTTCTCACTGAGTTGGGCATTCACCTTCATCGGTCGATCATGATCTTGTGTGACAACCAGAGCACTCTGAAGTTCTGTAGAGATCCAATTCAGAGGATTCAGACGAAGCACATTAAGATCCACATGAACTACATAAAGAACTTAGTACATGAGTGGATCATCTACTTACAGTTCTTTCCTTCAGCAGAAAAGATGAAAAACATCTTCACAAAGACCTTCATTGAGGAGAAGTTTCATTCTCTATGAATTTGTCTTGGAGTGAAGGACACAGTTGCCTAGAAACTGTAGTTCTTCTTTTTACATACATTTTACCTTGAAGGGGGGGTTTTACCATGAGTTTTTCCCTTTTTCCTCACTTTATTTCAGTGTATATTTTGTATTTGGGTACCTAACATGGCCTCGTTGTTGAGACCCATTCTTTATTTTCACCATAGTGATGTCCAGGGGGGGTGTTGGAGTTACTTCACACGCACCTAGGATTTATTTTTCCTAAGGATTTTCCTTGTTTATTAGTCATAATTAGTCATTATCTAGTCTCCTATATTTTAGGGTAGAATAACCCACCTAGAGAATATTCTCTTTCAGTTGACACTTCAGTTTGACTAGTTGAGTTGAGTTTACATGCTGCATTGGTTTTGTCACTATGCAACATTGGGATCATCGCCAACTAATGCACAATTTCCTTGGGGTCATAACTAGGATGGCACATTACCCTTGATTCCCTGATCTACTCCTCACTACTCTTTGTTCAGTCAGTTAACTGAAGACTAGTTGACTAGTCAAAACAGCTAGGTGGAAGTTCACTCCCGTAACTACCTGAGAGACTAGACTAGGTGGCAGTTCACTCCTGTACTTTCCTGGGAGACTAGAATAGGTGACAATTCACTCCTATAACTGCTGGTGTGTGTCCATATCACTTTATACCATCACTATGGCTCATTGGTTCTCCTCCAGTGCACACTCAGTGAGTTATACATAGTATATCATGCATAAATTATTCATTATTCATAACGGTTAATGAAAATTCTTCTATTCTTTCTCTCGTTCTTCTTATCTCTCAAATTCTCTCTGAAAAATGTGTGTATTATTCTTTACCTAGATCTATTCTATGAAATTTCAACACATTTACATTGACAGAGTTAGTTTCGACTCAGAATCTTAGAAGAGATAACATGAAACTTATATGTGCAAGGAGTGCATAAGTGTCTGCAAGGTGTGCGTTGACAAAGTTTGTTTAGACTCAGAAATTTAGAAGAGATAGATTGAAGGTGTGCATAGGTAGAAACATACCCAAAATTATATTGTTCTGGAGGAATAATCAAGCAGTGGAAGGACTATGGCAAGGAGTGCATAGGCGCCTTCAAGAATCAGGTTGAATGAATTTTGTTGCAAGGAGTGCACAGGGTCGATACTGGACTAAGTATCGAAGGAATCATTCTGAGTCATTCAGAGTGTTGAGGAGGAACAATTCAAAGGTAGATAACTTGGATATTTGTATGTAGAGAGTGCATGTTGTCTGCAAGGGGTGCGTGACAGAGTCTTTCGATTCAGAAGCTTAGGAGGAGTAGTTGCAGTGTGTTTGCAGAAGAGTGTGAACAAATTGTTGCAAGGTGTGTGCAGTCAGCCACAAGAATCCAAGTTGTGGAAGAAAAATTATTGCAAGGCATGCACAAGGTAAAATTTGAATAAGTTTCGAAGAGAAAACATCTAAGGACAAAAAGGTTCGAAGGAAGAACAAGATCAGGAGAGATAGAAACGAGAATCCTTCAATAGAGTGGAACTTGTTGAAGATTCTCCAAATTAATGAGAAAGATTCGTCCAAGAGGGAGAAAGATCTTTACAGACCACTCGATCTGGGAGAGTTGCATGGAGGATATTCATGAATTCTATCAACACTTCATGGTTTGGAGGTGTTTTGAAGTATTGAGAAGTGTGGTCGCCAAATTCGTGAAGTCGCAAAGCGATTCCTAACTGTTGGTTGTGAGGAGATATGTGGAAGAGGATTAGAGTGTTCAAGATATTGCAGTTTTGAAGGAATTGTGTGGATCTAGCAGAATATTCACAAATTCCTGAAGGTTGAAGTATAGTTGGTCTGTCAAATTCAGGCGGACACGCGGTAGAGATCCACATATTTTGGGAAAAATAATTTCGGAAGGAAATAAGGGTAGAGGTTACAACATTGTGGTAGCCGGAGTTATAAAGAGAGATGGACCATGGTCATATCCCATGGTCACATTGGAGAAGGAGCCTAGCATGAGAGCTAGCACTCACATATTGGTGGTGCCAAAGTGCCAGAGAGAAGATTTGTGGGTAGTTTGAACCTGCAAGTAACATTAAAGGGACCTGTGTGATATTTTTTAAGGGCCTCTTGGAGGCCTGGAGAGATAATTTGAATCAAGGTGTTTGAATATCCTTTACCAGGAGGTCGCAGAATCCCCAGGAGGGAAGGGGGGATGCATCACCTAGTTGAGCCACTTTCCTTGGTGTAGGAGCTACCCTGTGTTGAAAACCTGATAAATATGGATCCTCTGCTAGCGAGTGCCCTTGACCTATGTGTCCACTATCTGAGTAGTGGATGCTTGTCCCATGTAGTCAAGTTTGATATATGTTGGTGTCAGTTGTTCTATGATCTTTAAGGTGTCCAATAATTGTGGAAAATATGGTCGAAGGAGGTCCACATTGAACATTGGGTGCAAGCCAAGGAAGGGTAGAGTGTTGAGCTCAAAAACATTGCTACCCACAACCTTGGTGATAGTGTAAGGCCCATAGAGAAGTGGGTGGAGCTTATAATGGGTACCTGTAAGTTGATCCTTTTGAAAATGTAATCAAACTTTGTCTCTAACCTGAAATTGGTGCGGTACCCTGTGTTGATCTTGTCATTGTTTGTAACAACCCTAGTTAAATAGTTGCATAGGGTTATCAAGTAAAGTTAATTAAGTAATTAACTGTCTTAATGTGTATTAGTTAAGTAATGATTAACTATTAATCAAATTAATTAATTAATTGAGTACTTAACACATTTAAGGTTTGGATAAAGAATTCAAGGCTTAATAACTTTAATTTATTTATGATAAGACTTTACATATGATAGGGGATAAGGTAGGAAATGGACTTTAATGTATTTATTATAAGACTTTACGTATGATAGGGGAGAAGGAGTAAATGGGGGGATAAGGTGGGTGGCCTTAAATGATCGAGGAGCTCGTGAATGAGGGGGATATATGACTCGGCAAAGGATTACGGGAGGGAATTATGAAAATTTGGGGAGGAAGAATTATTTTGGGGGGAGGACTGTATTTCCTGGTTTGGGGGATATTTTCTAGTTTTGGAGTTTGGTTTTGGAGTTTGGGTGAACTGTTGCAGGGGGAACCATGTTGCTGGGAGTTTTGGGCTCGTGGGCTAGGAATCCTCACAGAATCCTGGATCTAGGGAGCTGGAAAGGTTGCTCCTCGCTGGCTGGGTGGTTAGTCAGTTTTGGGTAGGGTTTGGTTAGAGAATCAGGTAGAGATTGGACAGAGCAGTAGGGAGGAAAACCAGATAAGAGGGAATTTAACATCAGGAAGAGGTATTTTTATTTATGAATTTGCTGGGTTATGTGGATGATTATGTAATTTATTTTCATGCTTTGGATAAATTTAATTTCTGTTGAATATTAAATGCTCATATGATGATTAATGAATTATTTATGCATTGAAAGAAATTCTGTGTTTAATTGTATGAATTTTTTTTAGGCTTAATTAATTTAGGACACTGCACATGGTATCCGAGCCCAGTTTCAAAGATGAAACCTAGGGCTTGGCCACCCACATAATTGTACAACTTGTTTCCAAAAAAAAACATCTCCTAATCTACAACCCAGAAACCTTTTATTTACAGGTCATAAACCCTATGAAGACTCCCATGTTCCAACCACCTTTACTAATCCTACTAATCCTGACCTGCACAAAGGAAGGATTAACAAGAATCAACTTCATAATTTTTTTTTTTCTAAACCAAAAATTATGAAGGATATATAAACAATAGTTATATTCAACAATATTTTATTATAAACGAAAGATTAGGAAAGTGTATATGGACCATGTTCCATGTGCTACGTGTATTGAAAAAAATATATATAAGTATTTACAGTATAAACCTTTCCTTGTATGGGTTACAATATTTCCTAAATTTTGTTTTACGAAGTAGAAACCCTCAAAGTTATCCGATGCTATGTAAACCAGGACTTCTGATATCATACTGAGTATACAAACAAACATATGGCAATTTCGCCATGATCTAATCTAGGACCTTTGTCCAAAACAAATTTCAGGCCGGGCAGACTTCACTACGCAGAATGGGTTTTAAATGTCGTTTTAATACCACCATGAAACGGAAAGTAAATTTAAAGAACAAAAGACTCCAAATATCAAAATGGATCTCATTGCACCTCAAAAGATGAATATATATGTTTATCGGATTACACGAAGCAGGGTAGGAATACGAATTAAAAATCCATAAATCAGTTGTGACAGTACTACTAGCCATGAAAAAAACAATGACTTAACTAACTAATATATGTGTGTGAGAGAATACCCAAACCAAGAACTTTCCCGACGACATCCTCCAACATATAGAAGAAGCACTAATTAAACCCATCTCAACCCTCTTTCACCTTTCAACCTCGTTGAAGAAGAAAAAGAAGTGACCTGGTTGGTTGTTGGCCATCTTCTCTGCATAGCTGGGATGGATTATCTGCAAGTTACCCATTGTTCTTCCATTGATAGTTGTTATTTGAGGTCCTGGAACAATATTCCAACCAAAACCATTAGAAACTAATCATTAAAAACAAACATACAAATTTATGTATCGTGAAAGGACTGGAACCTGAGATGCCACTCACTTAGCAATGCAACAATGCCAGACCTAATTCCTTTCTACATATTTCAGGTGGAAAGGCTGGGCTGCCAACATGCCAGCACCAACAAAAAATCAACGCCCAAGATCAAACACGAGGAGCCCACAACGAGAATCCTTTGCAAAACCAGTGCCCATGGACCAGTGCCTAACAAGAGTTAGCATCGAACCACAAGCCACAACACAATGTACAAATCAAAGCGAAATCACATGCGAGGAGCCCACCGAGGGCAGTCATAGTGCTCGCTCCTACCTCCAACTTGCGTACCTTCCTTATCATGGTGGACATCAATCAATCTCCCACCGATATACCAGGTTGCAGACCACGCCGATGTTTACACGCCGCCACTACCTCAATCAACACCAACGTCAATTGGAGTGTAGACAAACAATTTTCGAAATAAACAAGAAAAAAAAAAAAAAAACAAGCACCAGCGCCAAACACCAGTGCACAAGGCATTTATCAAAACAATATACAAGCCAACACAGGCCCTCTCTCTGAGACTAGAACTTGAGTCTGGCGCCTTAGACCACTTGGACTTAGCCACAGCCAAGGGAGAATCCAGCCATGAGGGGGGGAGAGACCACAAGGTGGAGAGACCTTACACATCAAAAACATCAAGACTTTTGTGAAGAAAGATGCTAATAATTCTAAAAGAATGTCTGATGAGGAAAAACTTAAAATGTTCCATGAAAGAGCTAGGGCAAGAGTTGATTCCACAGCTCAAGCCTGGCAAGACAGACGAGAAAGACTCAAGGAGGAACTCTAGGTTAGGAATAGTACTTTCTAGTCAAGTAGAGTTGAAAGAAAAGAGTTACCAACATTTCAGGAAAGTGAATGCCAGTTTACCAGCTACTCACATCTGAGAGTACCTGTGGAGAGGAAAGGAGGCTTAAATATTCCCATTTTCAAGGATTCAAAAGACAGGTTCGTCTGGTATAACCAAGCTAGAAATGCTTCCACATCTGAAGCAAGAAGCCATTGCAGAGGAGAGAAGATTGACACCCCAATCTATGAGGAACTATTGGGAAAGAAGGTTCCTCTTGCAGAAATCAAGAGAAATGTCTTTCGTAAAGACCTGAAGGAAATCCTCAGGGAACGCCTAGCATTCTGCAGGGATCCTTCCAAAGTACCAAGAAACTTGGATGGAATATTGCAGAAATTGAAAGTAGAGAGTACGCATGATACACAATATGGAGTTTCTCGTGACTCTGACATTTGGAGAAGAAACAAAACGAAAGACAATAAGAATTCTATAAATGTGAAGAATGGGTATTACAGGAGAGGTTTAGAGACTTCAGATACAGATGATGAAAGGGATGAACCTTTTGATTCTAATGATCAAAATAGTTGTCTACATCATATTGGAGAGGATCAATACATCAATATGCAAAGGAAGAAGCTGGAACAAGAGTCTAAGTTCAACCAACGCCCGACGCAAGCACCCAGGCCCGAAACCAAGAAACAAGCCGAAGGAAGGAGTCCACAAGGGCCATTCTTTTGCCCAACGCACCCTTTGTGCATAACACACCATACAACCCTAGAACAAGCCTAAGTATTGAGCCAAAATACCAAGAGAGGAACCAATGAGGGAAGGGTGGCCACAGTCGGGAAGAAAAAAAACAAAAAAAAACGAGCCGCTTGAGGGAAAACGGGGGTTGGACTAGTGAGAATTTAGGGTTTAGGTACTGAGAGCTAGCGCTGGGCACATGGGCCTCATGCCATAAGCCCGACCTTAAAGGCTGCCAGTGAATGCCTCATTTCACATCAAGATATTAAGCGCATTAAACTCTCGTCGAATTGAAAGTAAGATTTTTTAGTTTTTTTGAATAATTATATTATTATTTTCTGGTAATATTATTTCAAGTTTTATTAATTTATTTAAAAGTATTAATACTATTATGTAAATTTAAATTAAAGTAAATAAATTAAAATAATCTCATATATATATATATATAAGATTAGTGATATATGAGTTTTAATTTAATAATATATGGTAGTATTAATATGATAATTAAATTAATTGACTTGTTTGTCGTAATGATTTATTGGTAAACTGGGTAATTAAATTAACTATATAAAGTATAATGTTAATAGTGAGTTGTAACCTATGTTATTAATCATACATATACCCGTATGATTAATGAATGTAATAGTGTTATGTTCTAATTTATAAAGGTTAAAGATTCTTATGGAGTAGCGGGAGTTTGACGCATGTCGTAGCGATCAGTTAGGGTATAATAGTAGGAATAATAGAAAGCACTACATAGGAGATTTGATGCACATTGACAAGTGCATATTAAAGATAACATAGCTACGAGGAGATAAGGTCAATAGTTTTCTTAGGCAGTGACACCAAGATTAGACGCTTAACCCTAACCTAGCCACCTCCCCTAAAGAGAGTAATGTCTGTTTATAGACAAGTAAAAAAAAACTTATTCCTCACCATGTTTTCTAGTTAAGTTGCGCAATGAGAAACGTCCTTGAACTCACCCTGACAACTTTGGTTGATGCAGGTTAAATCATATAGTATGGTTAGGACTCAAGGGAATCGAGGCAAAGGAGCATCGTCACAGGAACCGCCAACAGTGCCAGCGTCGCCGCCACCATCACCAACGCCACCATCACCCGAACTAGCTCTCATACTGCGCTCTTTGGAGGCCATAAATGAGACTTTAAAGGGGTGGCAACCAATAGGGATCAAAGTGGAAACCCCACCATCTAGAACAGGTAATCTAGAAGCCTCAAGGGATTCAGGGGGAGTACCTCCACCCAAAGACATCACTAGAGAACTACAGAAGATCAAACTTCTAGAGTTTGTCGGGGGTCATGCTAGTGAATGTGCGGAAGCATGGTTGGAAGGAATGACAAGGTGTTTTGCCTTAAGGGACTATGCATCTACCTCAAAGGAGAAGATAACGATTTTTTAGTTAAGAGACAATGTCTTGAACTGGTGGGGCAACCTGGAGAGGCAACTGCACCTTACCCTAGACACCGTATCTTGGGAAATTTTCGAGGAGAGGTTCCGAAGGAAATGTCTGCCAGCTTACTATGAGGAAAAATAGGTAGGAGTGTTTCATGCATTAGTACAGGGAAACATAACCGTAGAGGAATATGAGATTAGGTTTATGGAATTGGTCAAATATGTTTCATGTATGGATAATGACCAACGATAGGAAGAACGCTTCATCTATGGGCTAAACCCTAAGATAAGGGCTATGGTGCAAACGTGGAAACAGTCTTCGGTAGAGGAAGCTGTGGAAAATGCGAGTTATGTGGAGGAACACATGAACTTAGCTGGAGGTATGAGACCGACCTTTTTGCATCATCCTGGGTTCGTGGGGAAGGCCTCTAGGACATTTCCCAGGGGAGGGGGCTCAAGGCCACCTCTATATGGTAACAAACTCGCACCAAGGAAAGTAGCCGTAGGGATTTCAATGGCATCAAGTGCAACATCTCTCCGGGAACAACTAGTAGGGGCAGGGGTTCTAGGGGAAGGAACTCGTTTAAGATATAGTCATAGAACAATGCAAAGGTTCAATCTTGTGTTACCTATTGGGGATATAGAGGACCCCATTACCAGAGTCACTGCCTAGAGTTACAATCAAGATTTGTGCATAGAGAAGGAAAGGCCCCGATGGGAAGAGAAAGTAGCAGCCACCAGATTTACGCAATGGTTAATAATCGCCAGGCCGAGAATCAATCCACGGTGGTGGATTCATCAGGTACGCTAAATCATATCAACGTTAAGATTTTATTTGATTCTGGTGGTACATATAGTTTCATTTCACCATCTGCATTAGAAAAGAGTGGGTTGGTAGCCTATGAGCATGATGACTTTAAACAAGTCGAGATGGCTTTGGGGGAAAAACAAGTGGTAGGACCTAGAATTGATAATTGTATAGTAGACCTGGGAGTGTGTACTACCAGGTTGAAGGTATACGTCACTACTCTCGGGGTGTATGACCTAATCATTGGAATGGATAGGTTAGAAGCTCATCGAGCTTTGGTATATTGTTTTGCAAAAAGGGTGCTCTATATAGACGATGAAGGAAGGCCAGTGGAGATCTAGGGTGTATGGAGAAGGGTGTCATTACACTTTATCTCAACTATGAAGGTTAAGCGATGCTTGAGGCAAGGGTGTCAATTATATGTAGTGGAAGCAGTGAATAAAAGGAAGGGACCCTCATTAGATCAGTACCCAGTATTGTCAGAATTTAAGGATGTTTTTTCGAACGAGTTACCAGGGTTACCTCCTAAGAGGGAGATTGATTTTACTATTGAGATAAAACCTGGTGCAGAACCAATTTCCAAGACTCCATATCGGATGACAGCACTGGAACTTTGTGAATTGCAAATGCAGTTGAAAGAGTTACTAGACTTAGGGATAATAAGGCCCAATGTCTCACCTTGGAGTGCACTAGTAATTTTTGTAAAGAAGAAGGATGGTTCCTTATGACTGTGTATAGATTACAGGGACTTAAACCATGCTACAGTGAAAAATAGGTACCCAATGCCGTGAATTGATGACCTCTTCGATCAGATGAAAGGAGCAATAGTATTCTCAAAGATCGATTTGCGATCAAGGTATCATCAATTAAGGATTAAGGAAGGTGATATCCCAAAAACTGCCTTTCGAACTCGGTTTGGGCATTACGAGTTTGTCGTAGTACCTTTCGGATTGACCGATGTGCCAGCAGTATTCATGAGCCTCATGAACGGTGTATTCCGAAAGTACTTAGACCATTTCATACAAGTCTTTCTAGATGACATCCTCATCTATTCCAAGAATGAAAGAGAACATGAGGAACACTTACGAGTGGTGTTGTCCTACCTTAGAGAGAACAAATTGTATGGGAAGTTGTCGAAGTGTTCCTTCTTCTAGAAAGAGATCCACTATTTAGGTCATATCATTTCCAGTGAAGGAATCTCTGTGGACCCAGAAAAGGTAAAGGCCATTATGGAGTGGCTAGTGCCGAAAAATTCTCATGGGGTGAGAAGCTTCATGGGGCTAGCAGGTTATTATAGGAGATTTGTGGAAGGGTTCTAAAAAATAGCGAAACCCATCACCACTTTGCAGCGCAAGGGGGTCAGGTATGAATGGACATAGGAATGTGATAGTACATTCATTGAACTTAAGAGGTTACTAACTAGTGTGCCAATTCTATGAGTGTCGGATATGGAAAAGGACTTTGCAGTCTGCACGAATGCCTCGAAGCAAGGGTTGGGGGCCATGCTAATGAAGGATGGAGGAGTGATAGCTTATGTGTCAAGGAAGTTGAAGAAACACGAAGAGATTTGCGCTACTCATGATTTAGATTTGGCAGCTATATTGCTAGCTCTAAAACTTTGGAGGCACTATCTTGTGGGGCGAAACTTTGAGCTCAAAATGGACCATCAAAGTTTAAAACATCTCTTCACTCAAAGGGATCTGAATGCTAGGCAAAGGTGATGAAGTGAGTTTTTGAGTGAGTACGATTTTGGTATTTCGTACATCAAGGGGAAGGAAAATGTGGTCGCAGATGCCTTGAGTAGAAGACCACGTGTCTTCTCCTTGGTACCCTTAAAAGTCAATTTGAGGGAACGTGTGTTGATGCAACTCCAAGGAGACAGTTGATATTTAAAGGTTACTTCAAACCTCCAGAGTGGGAGGTAGTTAGATCCAAAGTATGAAGCATATAGTCTGGAAGTAGATGGATTGTTAAGATATCGAGGAAGGATGTACGTCCCCGAAGGTGGGGATATTCGAAGCATCATACTGAAGGAATCCCATAGAGCACTTTATTGTGCACATCCGAGTGTGAAGAAGATGTACACAGACATGAGGAGTATTTTCTTCTGGGTAGGCATGAAGCGGAATGTAGTCCATTTCGTCGCCAAATGCCTAGAGTGTCAACAAGTGAAAGCTTACCATCATCACCCGACATGCCTCCTACAACCACATGATGTTCCTATGTCCAAGTGGGAAGTCATCTCTATGGATTTTGTTGTGGGGTTGCCGCTCACATCTCATAGACATAATGCCATTCTTGTGATAGTGGATAAATTAACCAAGAGTGTTCATTTCATTCTGGTAAGAGACACTTACGATGTCGCTGATGTGGCATGTGTGTGAGGTTATCTGTTTGCACAGGATACCTAATAAGATCATTTTAGATAGGGACTCCATATTAACTTCTAGGTTTTGGACAAGTTTGTAGTCAGCATTGGGGACTCAGTTGAACTTAAGAACAACTTGTCATCCTGAAACAGATGGGAAAACTGAGAGAGTAAATCAAGTCATGGAAGACATGCTTAGGATGTATGTCATGGATAATAAAACCTAGTGGGAGAAATACCTACTTTTGGTAGAGTTTGCCTACAATAGCAGTTTTCATAGCTCCATCAGAATGCCACCCTACGAAGCTATGTATGGAAGGCCATGAAAAACACCATTGATTTGGGAAAGATTAGAAGACCGAGTAACAGTTGGGCCAGAATTGATTCAAGAGATGGAGGAATAGGTAATTCAAATTAGGCAGAGACTAAAGGAAGCACATGATAGGCAGAAAAGTTATGTGGATGCACACAGGACTGATCGAAGTTATAAAGTGGGAGATCAATTTTTCATTCATATTAGGCCTAATAAGAGTACCATATGGTTTAGAAAGGGGACAAAGTTGTCACCTCGATTTATAGGACCGTTCAGAATCCAAGAGAAAATTGGACCCATTGCCTATCGTCTCGTACTGCCACCCCACTTGCATAAAACTCATAACGTTTTTCATGTATCTGTTTTACGTCATTATGTTGTTGATGAATCACATAAACTAAATTGGAAGGAATTGCAGGTATCAGATGTGGGATCTCTCACGGTAGAATTGTTACGCATATTGGACCATAGAGTCCGACAGCTCAGGAACCATTGGGTAGACCAAGTTAAGGTCTAGTGGGACAAGTATAGTCTAGGATCTGCTACTTGGGAAGACACCGAGACATTATGACGAGATTATCCCTCACTTTTTTGACCACCTCAAGAATATGTTTCTCGAAGGTTGGGTGTATGTAACACCACCTTTTGACTTAGAGAATCGGGATTACCTGAGGCCTACACTTTTATTTTCTATTCACAGTGAAACTATTAAATGATACACTTTAACTTTTTAAGACATATGAACCTTTATGAATGTTTAAATATATTTGGATAATGATGGATATGATGTGATCTACTATGTGAATGTAAATTTTATGAATGTTTAAATGTTATTGATGATGATGGATATGATGCGATATATTGTGTGAATGAGAATCCTATGAAGGCTTAAATGCTATTAGAATGATGTTGGATATGATGCAATCTATTTGGTAAAAGATAATTTTATGAATGGGTGTCGAAATTGAATTATGGGATATTATGAGATCTATTTCTAACTTGAACAACTTTGATGCTAAGTTGTTGGTGCATGGATACCGAATTGAAATGATGGTTGTATGCAATTACATGATGATAATGCATAAAAATGTATGAGTTTGTGTTATAGACTAATCTGCAGGTTATGGGCTATGAAATAGCAAAGGGATAATAATGATGAAAGTGAATGTCATGACCACTAGCCAAGAAACATTATGGTATGAATCCTTGTATGTGAAATTATATTGGTTTGGATACATTGCTATGATATGTGGACTAGTGCAGGATTTTGGGTGATGAGACTGCCAAAAACCGAATAAATGATGACAAAACTCCCAGCAACACGGTGCCACTGTATATTCCACTGTAGGGTGTGGACCCTAGTTATGATTAGGAGGGGTGGAGGCATTTCCCATTGTGTATCCTCCGAAACTTGAAGTCATGAGAGGGCGATGTTAGCTCACGCTCCCCTAGACGTGTGATGATGACTGTCATTTTCCTGCTGGGGAAGCTTGGTCAGGATAGTGACACTTCCTCTTACGGGTTCTATTTGGAGTTAGGTCAATATAGTTGATGCTCCAAGATAGTCAAATAGAGGAAGGAAAAGAATGAAGATGGAAGTAAGTTAGGGAGGAAGGATGAGTAGAAATAGTTGAGAGAGTATGGATACTTGTCTTATGGTGGAATTTATTGTTTTTCCCTTCTGAAAAGAAAATGTGTATATATGAATATCCATAATTACGTAACTAAACCACAGTTGTCTAAATAAAATTGTTGAACTAGATAATTGTAATTAAAGGATTTCGCAAACATTTGATTGGTTTATTGTCTTTTATAAAAGAATAGTCTTGTTGATTGGATTGGATGCATACATAAATTACTTTAAGGGTGATATTTATTGATTATTAGTACATGCATGAGACTTGTATGTACTAGCTACACATGCATTTCTTGTACATATACACTAGTATGAATGAGTTTCTTGGCTTACTTACTAATAATGACGGTTATTTGTTGTGAATGTGTGAACCATGTCTCTTTTCCCTTCTATCATAAAATACCTTAACTTCGGGATGAAGTTTCCTAAAGGGTGGGTGTATGTAACAACCCTAGTTAAATAGTTTCATAGGGTTATCAAGTAAAGTTAATTAAATAATTAACTGTCTTAATGTGTATTAGTTAAGTAATGATTAACTATTAATAAAATTATTTATTTATTTATTTATTTTGATTAATTAATTAATTGAGTACTTAACACATTTAAGGTTTGGATAAAGAATTCAAGGCTTAATAAATTTAATTTATTTATGATAAGACTTTACGTATGATAGGGGATAAGGTAGTAAATGGACTTTAATGTATTTATTATAAGACTTTACGTATGACAGAGGAGAAGGAGTAAATGGGGGGATAAGGTGGGTGGCCTTAAATGATGGAGGAGTCAGTGAATGAGGGGGATATATGACTGAGCAGAGGCTTACGAGAGGGGATTATGAAAATTTGGGGAGGAAGCATTATTTTGGGGTAGGACTGTATTTCCTGGTTTGGGGGATATTTTCTGGTTTTGGAGTTTGGTTTTAGAGATTGGGTGAACTATTGCAGGGGACACGAGGCTATTGGGAGTTTCGGGCTCGGGGGCCAGGAATCCTCATGGAATCCTGGAGCTAGGGAGCTAGAAAGACTGCTCCTAGTTGGTTGGGTGGTTAGTTGGTTTTGGACAGGGTTCGTCAGAGCATCGGGCAGAGATTGGACAAAGCAAAAGGGAGAACAACCAGATAAGAGGGAATTTAGCATTAGGCAGAGGTATTTTTATTTATGAATTTGCTGGGTTATGTGGATGATTATGTAATTTATTTTCATGCTGTGGATAAATTTAATTTCTGCTGAATATTGAATGCTTATATGACGATTAAAGAATTATTTATACGTTGAAAGAAATTCTATGTTTAATTGTAAGAATATTTTTTAGGCTTGATTAATTTAGGAGACTACATTGCTTGTACTTTGTTAATGTTTATGCCATTATTATAGTTCTTTTCATTTCAATAGATAATAGCAACATAATAACAAGATCACTGAGAAATACACATTCACAAGAGACACAACATTTATCTTAGGAAATCCTCTAGGGGAAGATAACCCAACAAAACTTCCTTAATATAGATAGCCAATACAATGCCAAGAGATCTCTATGCTAAAACAAAAAGTCCTCTCCAAGATATGTTCCACTCTCTCTCTCTGCCGATAACATATCAGAACTTGTCTCTCAAACTGAGAAAGTGAGTTGTGCTCAAATGATGTGCTAGCCTCCTTTATTTATACAAGTTCTGGCACATGTGAAATGTCTCTTCATTGGCAGGGACGACTTCTCAATCTGGGTGTGTAAACCCACCTTTATTATATTTCTGGGTCTCTTAATTAACTGCTAGGGCCAACTTCTTATTTTTCCTATTACAATTGTCTTTTGACCAATCCGCAAAATGGGATTTGGTCCTATTACAATATATGACATGATCAATCCACAATGGGGATTGATCTTATGAATAAAATATCAATAATAATAAGAATACTCTTTGCAGTTACATTATTTCAACACTCCCCCTTAAAAAAAGGGTATTCTTCAGCAGCATCATGCGAGAGAGAGATGACAACATCATCAACACCATCAGGTGGGAGGGAAACATCATCAATATCATCTTGGCTGGCATATCTATAAATCATCAGAATTTTTCTTCGTCGGCAGCATCATCATTCTCGAAAGAATTCCATCATCATCTGCATCAATATGTATTAGTATAAAAAAAAATGATACCTCATCACAACACTAGGCTGGCCCATCACAGTACTAGACTGGCTCTATGTCACAGCTCTTAAGCTGGTAGCTCAGTGCAAGTCACATCTTACTTTATGTCTAACAACTAGGTTAGAAGCAAGGTATACATCATCTTGATTTACGTCTAACAACTAGGTCAGAAGAAAGGAACACATCATCTTGCTTTACGTCTAATAACTAGGTCAAAAGCAAGGAATCATCTTGCTTTATGTCTAACAGCAAGGTCAGAAGAAAGGAACACACACATCGTCTTGCTTTACGTCTAAAAACGAGTTCAGAAGCAAGGAATCATCTTGCTTTAAATCTAACAGTGAGGTCAGAAGCAAGGAACACACAAATCATCTTGCTTTATGTCTAATAGCGAGGTCAGAAGCAAGGAACACACACATCATCTTTCTTTACGTCTAACAGCAAGGTCAGAAGCAAGGAATCATATAACTTTACGTTTAACAGTGAGGTCAGAAGTAAGGAGCACACACATCATCTTGCTTTACATTTAACAACGAGGTCAGAAGCAAGGAATCATCTTTCTTTACGTCTAATAGCGAGGTCAAAATCAAGGAATCATATATACTCCCCCTTTTAGGGAGGGTCCTTTCAAACTATACCAATCTTATCTCGAAAGTGTTCAAACTTTACACGAGATAGAGGTTTGGTCAATACATCAACAACATGTTCATCCATGCTAACATATAGGAGCTTCAAGGCTCCTCTCTGCACCATGTCACAGATGTAATGATAGCGAATCTCTATGTGTTTCGACCTGTCATGGAATACAAGATTCTCTGTCATCTTTATGTAGCTTTGTTTGTCACATAGGATCGTGGTTGCTTCCATCTCTAGGTCAAATAGACCGGTCGAAAAATTTCGAATCCATATAGCTTTGCAACTAGCAGAACATGCAGAAATGTACTCTGCTTCCACTATGCTGAGGGCAATATTGGATTGCTTCCTACTCTACCATGAAATCATGGTTGATCCCAAACTGAAATAGCATCCGAAAGTTCTTTTTCTGTCAGCAACACTTCTTGCCCAATCTGAATCAGTGTATCCACTCAATGTGAAATTATGATCTCCGTCATAACTGCGACCATGATCTATCGTACCTTTAAGGTACCTCATCACATGTTTTGCAGCCACTAGGTGAACATGTCTGGGCTCTACCAGAAACTGACTCAAGTTGTTCACGACAAAAAAAATTTCTGGTCTGGTGTTTGTCAGGTACATCAGTGATCCAATAATTGGTCTATACAGTGTGGCATCAATCAAATCTGACGAAGTATCAACCAACAACTTCAACTTCGCTTCCATGGGTGTATTCATGGGTTTGCATCCTAGCATGTCAAATCTCTTTAAGATCTCGAACGTGTACTTCCCTTGGTTAAGGAATATCCTCTCTAGACTCTACCATACCTCAAGACCTAAGAAATAATGCATTAGGCCAAGGTCTTTCATTTCAAATTCAAAGGCAAGTCTCCTTTTACATTTAGCGATGATATTTTCTTCTCGAGTTAAGAATAAGTCATCCACATATAGCAGTAAGATTACTGGCTTATTATCCATAATTTTGAAGTAGAGATTTGAGTCTGCTTTACTCTTGGTGAATCCTAAGCTTGTCAAGAAACTGTCTATACGGCCATACCAAGCTCTAGGAGCTTGCTTCAATCCGTATAAGGCTTTCTTCAATCTGCAGACATGAGACTTTCTGTCTTCAACCTCAAATCCTTGAGGTTTCTCTATATACACTTCCTCTTCGATGACACCATTTAGGAAAGGTGTCTTCACGTCCATCTGGTGCAGCTTCCACTTCATCTTAGCTGCAAGAGATATGATGGTCATGATCAAAGTGTATCTGGCCATAGGAGCGAATGTCGCTTCATAGTCAATGCCTTCCTTTTGGGAAAATCCACGAGTGACAAATATTTCTTTATATTTCTTAATACTTCCATCAGCAACATGTTTTATTTTGAAGAGCCATTTTGATGATACCACATCCTTACTTTTTGTTCTGGGAACTATTTCCTATACATTGTTATTTATTATGAATTGGTATTCCTCTGTCATGGCATATACCCATTCCTTCTTTTAAATGGCTTCTTCAAAGAAGGTAGGCTCCTCATCTAGGATATCACACATCAAAGCCGTGTAATTGGATAATGGCTTTGGTCTTTTCACTTGTCTCGAGGTTCCTTTTGGAACACCATACTTCTCTCCATATTGAATAAGATCTCTTGCCCAAGCAGGCTTTCTTTTATGGGAGAAGTTCATTTGAGGAGGTTCTTGAACTTTTGTTACATCATGGTATTCAAGAGTTTCCTCATCAGGGGAAGTTACAACTTCCCTCACTGGTTCTGCAGCTCTGGGAACTTCCCTCATGAATTTTGTAATCCTCCGAATTACTGGTTCCTCTTCATATACTTCTTCAAGATGGAATCTTCTTGATTTTTTAAGTGTTTCTTCTTCATCAAAGGTCATGTCCCTGTTGATCTCAATGTGGCGGTGACCTAGTATATAGATTCTGAAGGCCTTGGAGACCTCACAGTATCCCACAAATATTCCCTTCTTTCCGGAGGGTTCCAACTTGTTTCTCTTCTCTTTCGGAATGTGTATGAATACTGGGCAGATAAATATTTTGAGATGGCTTACCTCTGGCTTCTTTTTGGTGAACATCTCTTTCGAGGTTTTGAACCCAAGTGTACTATGGGATAATTGGTTCTGCACATAAACAACTGCCATTGTTGCTTCTACCCATAAGCACATAGGAAGATCTTGATCATGGATCATAGTCTTCACAACTTCCATAATTGTTCTGTTCTTCCTTTCAGCTACACCGTTTTGTTGAGGATTATAGGGAGTAGTGAGTTCCCTCTTGATCCCAACATCTCTGCAGAAGTTCACAAACTCTTTTGAGGTATATTCTCCTCCATTATCTAACTTGAGTATCTTAATCTTCATTTCATAAAGATTCTCTATCAAGGCTTTAAATTCCTTGAATTTGTTGAATACTTCATCTTTAGATTTCAAGAAATATATCCAGGTCTTGCGAGAATAGTCATCAATGAATGATACATAGTTTACATACCTGCTAATGGAGGATGATGGCATTAGGCCACACACGTCTGAATGAATGAGTTCCAATACTCCTTTTCCTTTGTTGTCCCTCTTTGGAAAAGGGTTCTTGATATTCTTCCCTTGCGCACATCCATTGCATATGCCTTTTTGATCACCCTTGAGTTCTGGTAAACCTATGACAGCTTTGCATATGTATCGTAGTGCCTTGTAGTTGATGTGGGCCAATATTCTATGCCAAAGTTTGCATGAGTTTTCAATGGCATGGGTCATGGAAGTCTCTGAGTGACCCTTTAGCTTATATAAGCCATTTTCTTCATTTCCAATGATGATTGCTTCATTTATGGTTTCTCCTCTAGCCCACATAAGAACTTCTCCATCTATAAAGGAAACTCTATAGCCTTTTTTGTCTAAAGATGATATGGAAAGTTAGTTCTTCTCCAAGCCTGGTACATAGAGTACATCCTTCATCTTTATTGAGTTTTCTGAATCTATCTTGTAGTTTGATTCTCCCACTCCCTTGATGGGATATTGGTAATCATATCCAAGTGTTACTTTTTGATAAAACTTCTTTTTTGAAATACAATAGAGATTATTTCTCTTACCCATCACGTGCTTTGATGCACCACTATCAATGAGTCATGTGTCCTCTCCAGGTGTTACCGATCCTGAGATGGCCGAGATCAAGACATGGTCCTTGATCATCTTTGTAGGTGGCTCTTCATCTTCGACTATGTGGGAATGTTGCCTCTTATGTTTCCTCTTGTATTCTTCTCATCTGACTAGACAAGAATTCGCCTTGTGTCCCATCTTATCACAATGATAACATTCTATAGATGAAAGATCTCTTTCCTTGCGTTGTCCTTTCTTTTGAAATCTCCTTGGATGAGATTCTTTGTTATTGGATTTGTTTGATGGTTGAGGCTCTCTATGAATCTCCCTTTTGAGGTAGGGTTTCTTCCTTCCTCCTTTAGTGTGGGTGGCTAGGGCTTGATCATCATCCCTAGATAGTAGCGCTTCACAATTCACTACTCTTGTTTCTTCTTGGATGCATTCTTCCCATAGGCTGGCGAACTTTAGTTTCTCCTTTCTAGCACATATTGTCTGGATGAAAGCATCCCAAGGTCTTGTAAGACCATTTAGTGTCATCATTATGAGTTTGTATTTGTCTATGGTATCTCCAATAGCTTCTAGCCATTCTTTGAATTCTGAGATTCTAAAGAAGTATTCCTGAATCATTTCTTCTTTCTACATCCTTGTATTCTTCACTTGAGTTCTAAGATTCATATTCTGGTTTATGTTCTTTCCTTCATATAGTCTGGTCAAGGAATCGAACATTTATTTCGGGGTCTTCTTGGATGACACATAATGGATCAGATGGTCCTTGATTGAATCTGCAATGATTCTTTTGGCCCTTATTGTGTCCTTTTGATGCTTTGACTTTTCTGCGGCATCGTTGGGTTCCGGTACTTCATTTTTGACGAATCTTTCTAGGTCATTCTCTTCAAGAATGAGGCCAATCCTATACTTCCAGGCATGAAAGTTTTCCACTCCTTCTAACTTGTCAACAAGCTTAATGCTTGCATATATCTTTACTTGGAGCTAGGAAAATGACCGAAAAATGAAAGTGCTTAAAATAAAAAATTGAACTTACCAGGAGATGCGCTTGGCTGAGGCAAGTTTCCTAGTGTGTTTGGGTCTGAAAATCCAAAATTTTCCCCTTCAAATCTGATTTGCGGATTTCTGGGTTGGTTCTTCTGGCACTTTTGGTACTCTGGTACTTCTGGTACTTTTGGTACTGGTTTTCTGGTACTTCTGGTACTTTTCTGAAACTAGGGTTTCACTTTCTGGGAGATCCAGCCACTGAAAAGGTGCGCTGAAGGTGCCAAAATGATCATTGGGGGAGGGCACAACTTTCTAGGTGGTTTTGAAGCTGAAAAGCTTCACTTTTGAAAAACCCTAATCTGCAGGTATGACAACAGTGATGTTTTTCTCTTGCAAAATATACTTCCTCCAGGTTGGCTCTAATACCATGTTAATGTTTATTCCATTATTATAGTTCTTTGCATTTCAATAGATAATAGAAACATAAGAACAAGATCACTGAGAAATACACATTCACAAGAGACACAACATTTATCCTGGGAATCCCTCTAGGGGAAGAAAACCTAGCAAAACTTCCTTAATATAGATATCCAATACAATGCCAAGAGATATCTATGCTAAAACAAAAAGTCCTCTCCAAGATATGTGCCACTCTCTCTCTCTTTTGCCGGTAACAGATCAGAACTTGTCTCTCAAACTGAGCAAGTGAGTTGTGTTCAAATGAGGTGCTAGCCTCATTTATTTATACAAGTTCTGGCAGGTGTGAAGTGTCTCTTAACTAGCAGGGCTGACTTCTCAATCTGGGTGGGTAAACCCACCTTTATTATATTTCTAGGTCTCTTAATTAACTATTGGGACTGACTTCTTATTCTACCTATTACAATTGTCTTTTGACCAATCCGCAAAAGGGGATTTGGTCCTATTACAATATCCAACATGATCAATCCACAATGGGGATTGATCTTATGAATAAAATATCAATAATAATAATAATACTCTTTGCAATTACATTATTTCAACATACTTAGCATTAAATTTTTGCAAAATATCATGGACATGTTGGTAGATGTGATGAATCCGCTCAATGATTCTTGTGTATTTTTCGGTCTCAGAACAAACTTGGGAAGAGTTTATATATGTGGTGGAAAGAGGTAGTGAAACATTAATGGGACCCAATGGATAGAATCCCAGCCCCACCTGAAATGGGCTATGGTCGATGGAGCTATGGAGAACCATGTTGTATATTTGTTGAACATAGGGGAGACACTCATCCTAGGTATGCGGATTTTTAGAGTTTTACATGTGGAGGATGTGCACAATCATATGATTGATGACCTTTGTTTGGTCTTCTATTTGGGGGTGGAAAGCAATGGATTTAGTGAGCTTGGTGTCCAACAGTGACCGGGGACTCGACCAAAATGTGTTGAGGAACCTGTTTTCCCGGTCGGAGGTGATGGATTGTGGTACCCCAAAATGGACCCACAATCATTTGAAGAAGATCTTGGAAGTATTTTCCACTGTGATATTCCTCTTGTAGGCTGTGAGGATGGCCATCTTCGAAAATCGATCAACCACCAAAAATACACAATCATTTCCTTTCTTGGTGGATGGAAGGCCATACATGTAATCCATTAATATTGATTACCAAGGCTTCTTGAGATTAGGAAGAGGGGTGTATATGCCTTGCTTCTTGATGGATGGCTTGGAAATGGCACATGTAGTGCAAGATCTGATATACTTGTTGACGTCCTGCCAAAGTTTTGGCCAATAAAAATGTTTCTGTAGAATGACCACAGTTTTCTCCACGCCAAAATGTCTTGCCATCTGAGTGTGGTGGGCTTACCAAATCATCTTTGCATGCTCTCTTGCAGGAACATAGAGATGGACTAGATGGCATAACATTCCATCCTAAATGTGAAAATTGGTGACAGTCGCACCTATACCTAAGATCTGATAGGTGGTGGCCAAGTCTAGATCTTTCTAATAAATTTGGGGCCACTCAAATTCCTCATGTCCAAAGGAATGGAGCACAATGGTGATTGCATCCAGGAGAGGTCGACTGAGGCATTCAACGAGACGATTTGAGCTCCCTATGTTATACTTGATGTTGATATGGAACTACTACAGCTAGGTGGATCACTTCTCATGGCGCTCATTCTTCAATTTTCCCTATGTATGTATGAACTATAGAGGCTTGAGATCAATGTGGATGATCGTCTCCTTTCCAAAAATGTAATTTTTCCATTGACGATAGGCTTGTACAATGGAATACATTTCCTTATCATAGGTGGGGTATTTTCGGATAGTATCTGAGAGTGTCTGACTATGGTATACCTCTGAATGACCATGTTGAGTGAGAACTTGGCCTAGAACATAGTGAGATGCATCAATATCAATCTTGAATGGTTGTTGCAGAACAGGAAAGGAAATTATTGGATCTGAGCACAAGAGATGCTTTAGATGATCGAATGATCATTGTTGTTCCTTCCCCCACATGGAAGTTTCCCTTCCATTTCACTTGGTCACTTGGCTGAGGACCCATGCAATATGGGAGAATCCCAACACGAACCTTCTGTAAAATTTGGTCAGTCCCAAGAAGCTCTGAAGCTCAGTTAGTGTGGTCAGGGATGGCCAGTCAAGGATGACTTGGATCTTATCTATATCAACATGTACCTCATGCTCATAAACAATTTAGACCAAGTATTGGACCCTGTTCATGCCAAAGGAGAATTTTTCCAAGTTGGCATATATCTTGTGTTGTTGTAGAGTGCTCAAAACCTGTTGAATATGCTGCATGTTCTCCTCCCAAGTTCTACTAAAGATGAGGATGTCATCCAAATATAACACCACAAAATAGTTGGTGAAGGGTCTCAATACATCATCCATCAACCTCATGAAAGTGGTTGGTGCATTTGTTAAGCCAAAGGGCATGACCAACCATTCGAAGAGACCTTATTTAGATTTGAAAGTTGTCTTCCATACATCAGTTTGTTCCATGGGAACCTGGTGGTAGCTAGACTTTAGGTCAATATTACTGAATAACTTTTCCCCCTTGAGTTTTTCAATAAGGTCTTCAATCCTGGGAATTTGGTACTGGTTCCTGACAGTGATTTTGTTTAATGCTCTGTAATCAATGCAAATTCATCAGGTATTGTCCTTTTTCTACACCAGTACAATCAGGTTTCTGCAAGGGGAGGAGCTAGGTATGATGTTCCCCTTTTTAAGAAGCTCTTAGATCTAACACTTGATTTCGTCATTTTCCATCAGTGAGTGACAATAGACTGGTCCATTCGTAGAGGTGCACTAGGGGTCAGATCAATTGGATGCTTGACTTGGCAGTGCATCGGTACCTGGTGAGGGAGGAGAATATGTGTTCGTACTCTTCCACGATCCCATCCACTTGCTTCTACTGCAAAGAGAGGCTCCGTGTAAAGGCTACAGATGTGGTGATGACCTTCTGCTTACTGTGAGCATGGATCACAAAGAAGACAAACTTACCATTCTGTGAAATGACCTTAATGCATTTCTTACCAGAGATTAAATAAATAGAGGTACACGGTGCTACCTATGGTATCCTGTACAATTGTCTACTCAAAGTAATAATAACATTTCGGGGTCTAGACTCATACACAACATGATGCTTCTACAAATATGGTTGTCCTAAAAGAACATCACAAACTTCAATGGGAGAAATATCACACAATACCTCATCTTTGAAAGTATTGATGTCGTAAGGAAGATGGTACTGTTGGATGACTCAAAGATCTCTTCCTTGGCGAAGCTATCCGATGTTGTAGGGTTGCAGGTGTGGTGTCATGAATAGATCCAATCGCTTGATGACCTATGCTGAGATATGTTTCTTCCGTCTGTTGCTATCGACATTGAAATGAAATGGAGCCCCCTTTACCCACATCTATGAGTGAAAAAGGCGTTCCCCTTCCTCTGGTTCTTCTATTTCACCTGGATGGACTTTGGTGGTATCGATAATGTCACTAGGTTTAACATTGATAATTTGCTTCCCCCCTTCTGGATTTGATTCAGAGTTAGAATTGGCCTCAAACTCAGACGCCTTCAGCTTGGCCACAAGTGACTTCTTGGAGAAACATTATTCATTGTTGTGGCAAAGAATTTTATGGCATTCACACCATTTTCCCATGTCCTTTTTCATCTTTTCATTTCCCTTCTTATGTTTCATCTTGGACTGGTTATCCATGTTATCACATATATTTTCATGGGTCAATAAAAGTCTTTGGTTTGATTTTGAGTCATGGTTTTACCTTAGGTTTGTCACATATTTCAAGTTTGTCATTATGACCCCGACATGTCACCTTCTCCATGTTGTATGATAACCCTATCCTCTTTTCACTTAGCTCGTTAAAGTTCCATATCTATTCTGAGTTGTACGCTGCCAAATCACTAGGAGAGTTCACAAGGCCTTTCAAAGTACATATCACATTATTATCATCATCATGGGAGATCTTCTTGATTTTTTATTGTTAATTTGTCCGGACCTGTTGGCTGCGTGATTAACCTGTGGCTTGAGAAATCATGACTCAGGGGCATTTAAGCCATAAAAATAACTAGGGGATCACACCCTGTTGGAAATATTGTCATTGATGGCAAAGGATGAGGCAAAGGAGGAAGAAGAGCTTTCATGTTAGAAAATCAGTGTTTGGTTGAGTTTTGGATGGGCGCGTATGATTGTTGCAGAAGCTGCGAGGGAGATAAGCCATCGGAGAATCGGGGATCGAGAGTTTGAAATTTCCAATTCATTCAACAATGAAAACCCCGAAATCGTGATATGCAATTTCGTGACTTGATCGCAGCCGTTAAAGAAAGCATGAGATATGGACCATTGATTTTCGTCAGCAGAGTATCGGGGATCGGGAATTTGAAATGACAAAGTCACTTGGCATCAGGAATTCTGATTTCGCGATTTCGCGATTTAATCACAGCCACTGAATAAAGATCGCATCTGGACCGTTGACACAAGTCTCAAAATCCTGAGAGTTAATCTGAACCATCCATCTGAAGAAGGAAACGTTCATGCGATCGTGTGTATCGGAGACCCGAGACACCAGGCATCGGGAATTGTAGGTCTCGAAACCCCGAAAAGATCAGATTCGTCCATCTGGAAGGACGCATGGAAAAGGATCGGGCGTCGTCAGATTTTTTCTCATCAGAGAATCGGGGATCCTGGTGACAAGTGATTTATGCATTGTAAAATCACGATCAATGAAACCCTGATGAGTGGGGGCCAACTGTCAGCGTAACGGAGCGTTGGGATTTGGATGATCGGGAATCCCACGATTGTATGCATTGAGGCATCACAAACTCCATAGCCCCGACGGGGTAAGATTCTGGTCACAAAGTAATGGTCATGTGGACCTGGAGATGAGCCAGGAGGGCCAGCGCGTGGAGAAAAGGGGCTTCATCGGAGAATCGGGATTCGGAGTTTCGTGAGTCTCGTAAACAAGTGCATCAGACATCGAGAAATCGCTATACACGATTTATCGATAAAGAAGATAGCGTGTGGGCCACCCCGGAGGACAGGTGGCAGGTCAAAGGTCCATTCGGTGGGACACGTGTCAAGAGTACAGAGGAAGTCGTGGATCCGGAAATCACGAATTCAAGAGGAAAAGAAACCGATACATAAGGAATCCCGAAACCCGATTTAAAAAGGGCGCGTAGGGTTAATTGAAATTTTAAAAAGGGGTCCGATTTCCCCCGAGAAATAAATATGGGACCCGATGAGCATTGAACTGTTCCTGGACCCATGGGTTTAAGAAGGGGTCGATGCCATTTCTACAGGTAGGAGAAAAGGCCAAGTAAGGACAGTGATAGGTTGCAGGGGTCTTCCTTTTGGAGGATGTGGAGGCCACTTTCTGACAGAAGGGATATCTACAGGTGGCTGAGGTCATTTGTGCAAGCGACATAACAGTTTGAAGTGGGAGGAACCTCATGGTAGCAGTTGGGTGGAAGATCTACAATGAATCTGAGGTTGAAACTGCCTGATCCAGTGTGAAAATTGATGAAATGAAATCAACAACGAGTCTGAGGGTTAAAGCCTTCAGTAGAAGCATCTTACCAATAGAAACTAGTGCGATTTTCAGGGGTTGAAGCTCCCTTCCACGAAAGGCTGGTAAACGAGAGAAGGTTGCAGCCTTCTGCAGGTAGAAGCCTGCGTACTAGTATGAGTCTACACTAGTACACCGTTGTAGAATGTTTTCTTAATAATAATCATTGAAGACAGAGACAACGACATCGGTGGTTTTCTCCCGATTTGGGTTTCCACCTTAAAATCCTGGTGTTCATGTGTCTTACTCATGTGCGTTGGTTTGCTTGTTTTTACTACACTGTTTTATTGCTTAATAGACATCTGATGAATAATGGAAGATCTCTGGATGCACTCTTGTCTCTACAAAGTAGTCTAAGGTTTTTTAGTGAAAATAGAGAAAATTCATTATTGCTCAAATATTGATTCACCTCCCCCTCTCAGTATTTATCAACAATTGGTATCAGAGCGGGTTCTTCTGAAAAGGCTTAGCCGCTAGAAGGAAGATCAATCAAAATGAGAAATCAAGATGGATTAGTATCTATCAGGCCTCCACTCTTCAATGGAAACAACTTAATCTTCTGGAAAACAAGGATGAGATCTTATCTTCAGTCTCTGGGAGAATATGTATGGGCTATTGTTGAAGGAGGATATCAATATCCCTCTGTAGTACCAACAGATCCAACAGAAAGAAAAACCTATGAAACAAATGCAAAAGCAGTCAATTCTCTGTTAGGAAGTCTAACTGAATCAGAATTTGTCAAAGTCATGCAGCTAAACACGGCAAAGGACATATGGGACAAAATCATTCTGAGTTATGAAGGCGATGCAAAGGTCAAAAGTGTTAAACTGTAAACTCTCATAATTCAATATGAAAATCTCAAAATGAATAATGAGGAAAGCATTGCAAATTTCTTTTTACGTCTTGATGATATTGTAAATCGCATGAGAAATCTGGGAGAAACAATAATCGAATCTACTTTGGTTGAAAAAATTTTAAGATCTCTAACTGCAAAGTTTGAGTCAAAAGTATCATCTCTTGAAGAAAAGCAGGATCTTCAAAATCTTACTGTGGTACAACTAAATGGCATACTAACTGCGTATGAAATGAGAAGAGGAGGACCATTTGAAGTCAAAGAAGCAGTCTTTATAACTTCTACAAAAGGAAAGGAAGTACAAATAGCATAAGGATCAGGCTACATCTCAGAGGAAGATGAGATAAACTTCGTAAGGAAACTCCAAACTGAGACAGGACGATTCAGAGGTAAGCTTCCTTTCAAATGTTTTGATTGTGGAAGAGTTGGTCATTATGCTGCTAAGTGTCCTTATAAAGAAACACATAAAAAGGGGAAGGAAGTAACAGGAAGAAATAAGAATCGTTTCAGTTCTAAAAAGAGTTTCTATACTCATAAAGATAGTGATGGGTTATCTGATAGTGAGGAAGAATGTGAACAAGACCTTAGACTTCTCATAGCATTTGAAAAAGGATCTAGAGAAGAAAAGGATACTTTTGAGGATGCTCTAGAAGATAGTGATTTTCTTGATGAAAACAACAAACTCAAAATCTGTTTAGAAGAGAGTAAAATCACTATAGAAACTGTGAAAAAATAGCTTGAAGAAAAGGAGAAACATAATGAGAAATTAGAGTGTGAAGTAGTAACTCTAAGAAAAGAACTTGAGAAAGTAGAGACTCCAAATCTTAGATTTGCTAAAGGATCTGAAACCTTAGATGAAATTATCAAGGTACAACGTTCTCCTCTCATAAAGACAGGCCTTGGATATACTAGAGAATCTTCTCAGTCTTCAGCACCAAATTATCTAAAAGCAGTTACATCTAGTTTACAAGATGCTGCCACTCAGTAAGGGAATAAAGAATTCTTACAGGCAAGGCATGATCATCTCAATTCAAAAACCACATCAGTTACAACTAGTTTACAAGGTGTTGCCACTCGGCAAGAGAATAAGGAATCTTTACAGGTAAGGCATGATCATCTCAATTCAAAAAACACAAATAGGAATGCCTTTCAAGGAAACACCAATCAACAAGTAAACTCATATAGGAGATTCTATGATCGCAGAAATTTTTTATTCAATGGACAATGCTTCTCATGTCACAATTTTGGTCATAAAGTTGCTCAATGTGTTTCATATAAAACTATCATGACAAGAGAATCAAGAAAGAAAAGGATTGAATTGGAAACAAAGAAGAATACTTATAACAACTTTTCTCCTCTTCAGAATGAAGTTGAATGTGCTTATTGCAATAACTTTGGCCATGAAGAATCTGAATGCAGGAGCAAAATTCAGCTAAAAAGACATGTTCCTTCAAGCTCCAAAGTATGGAAAAAGAAAGAATTACAGGTTGAAAATTGTGGCATAGATTTATTTGCTGAAGATGAAAAAAACCAATGGTACATTGACAGTGGATGCTCAAGACATATGATAGGTGACAAAGACAAACTTCTTGCATATAGTACTCTAGAAAAGGAAAATAAAGTTACATTTGGAAATGATACTCCTGCGGTTATTAAGGGAAAAGGGTCTGCTCTTCTAAAAGAAAATGGGAAAGCTAATGAAGTCATGTATGTGGATGGTTTAAAGCATAACTTGTTAAGTGTAAGTCAAATGTGTGATCAAGGAACTGAAGTTGTCTTTAGTTCAAAAGAATGTGTGGTACGTGATCTTGATACAGGCAAACCTATTATAAAAGGAAGAAGAACTCCTAACAACCTATATATATTAAAGAACAACAAAGAACAATGTTACTTGAGTAAATCTTCAGAAAATTGGCTATGGCATAGAAGATTGGGGCACTTGAGCTTCTCTCAAATCAACAAATTAAGCAGATTTAAAGTTGTTCGTGATTTTCCCAACATTACTCTACCTGAGAATATCATATGCAAATCGTGCCAATTCGGAAAGCAAACCAGAGTGCAGTTTAATGTCAAATAAGGATCATCAAGTAAGCCTCTTGAACTTATTCATATTGACATATGTGGACCTATGAGGAAAAATTCACCACGTGGTGAAGAATACTATATCTTATTCATTGATGATTTCTCTAGAATGTGTTGGATTGGACTGCTTAAACACAAAGATGAAGCATTCGAGAAATTCCAGATCTTCAAGGCACTAGTTGAGAATGAATTAGATCTAAAAATAAAGTGTCTCAGATCTGATCGAGGAGGAGAATATACATCCAATGAATTCATTGAATTTTGTGAACA
>ML824359.1:13522-31313 GCA_009831015.1 Picea engelmannii | reverse complement strand
ACAACTTATACACAAAAACTGAAAATGACAAACTACTAATTGTAGTTGTATATGTTGATGATATCATTTTTGGAAGTAATGAAGAATCCATGAGTCAGAAATTTGCTTCTGATATGCAACAAGAATTTGAAATGTCTTTACTTTGGGAACTAACATTCTTTCTAGGATTACAAGTGCAACAAGCAATAGATGGCATTTTCCTATCACAAACAAAATACCTTAAGCAAATCCTCAAGAAGTATGCCATGGAAAATTGAAAACTTGTAAGTACACCAATGATAACTGGGTGTAATCTCAGTACTAATGATGATTCTCCCACGGTGAATCAACCAGAATACAGATCTATGATAGGAAGTCTACTGTATCTCACTGGGACAAGACCAGACATTATGCATGCAGTTGGGATTGTAGGACGATTTCAAGCCAATCCAAGAGAGTCTCACCTTCATGCGGTGAAAAGAATATTCAAATATCTACAAGGAACTCAAGATTTTGGACTATGGTATCCAAGGAATGATGATCTTACTCTTCATGCATACACTAATGTAGATTGGGCTGGAAGTGTTGATGATCGAAAGAGCACTAGTGGTGGTGCATTATACATGGGGTCCTGGTTAGTATCTTGGTTCAGCAAGAAACAAAGTTCCATTGCCTTATCTACAGCAGAAGCAGAATACGTGGCTACAACATCTTGTTGCACTCAAATTCTTTGGATGATGAAAACCCTTCAAGAATTTCAAATCAAATGTTCATCTCCTATGTCTATTATGTGTGATAATACAAGTGCCATCAGTATCTCAAAGAATCCTATTATGCATTCCAAGACCAAGCACATTCCCATCAAACATCACTTCTTACGAGAACAGGTGCTTGAGAAAAAGGTGAAATTGGAGTATGTTCCCTCCAAAGAACAAGTTGTTGATATCTTTACCAAACCTCTACCCAGGGAAGCGTTCGAATATCTCCGACAAAAAATGGGAGTAGTCTCTGCCATGCAGAGGATCAGGTCTAATTAAGTACAGAAACCTCAATTGGTTGTAAGGTGTTGATTAGCATCTCTAAATGCTCTGGCTAAGGGGGAGCATTGATCATATGCAAAGGATTATTAAGTAGATACAACATGGTTTCAGGGGGAGCATGGTATTTTCCACTCTTTTCCATTGATGTCAAAGGGGGAGGAAAAAGACAAGAGGAAGAGTATTGCAAACAGAGGAAGAGTATTTCCAAGGAAGAGTATTGGAGACAGAGGAAGAGTATTGCCATCAATGACAAAGGGGGAGATTGTTGGAAATATTGTCACTGATGGCAAAGGATGAGGCAAAGGAGGAAGAAGAGCTTTCATGTTAGAAAATCAGTGTATGGTTGAGTTTTCGATGGGCGCGTATGATTGTTGCAGAGCGTTGCTGACAGCCATCAGCTCTAAAGAAGTTGCGAGGGAGATAAGTCATCGGAGAATCGGGGATCGGGACTTTGAAATGTCCAATTCATTCGACAATGAAAACCCCGAAATCGTGATATGTGATTTTGCGACTTGATCGTAGGCATTAAAGCAAGCATGAGATATGGACCATTGATTTTTGTTAGTAGAGTATCGGGGATCAGGAATTTGAAATGACAAAGTCACTTGACATTAGGAATGTCGATTTCGCGATTTCGCGATTTAATCACAGCCGCTGAATAAAGATCGCATCTGGACCCTTGACACAAGTCTCAAAATCCTGAGAGTTAATCTGAACTGTCCGTCTGAAGAAGGACACGTGTCATGCGATCGTGCGTATCAGAGACCCGAGACACCAGTCATCGGGACTTGCAGGTCTCGAAACCTCGGAAAGATCAGAGCCATCCATATGGAAGGACGCGTGGCAAAGGATCGGGCATCGTCAGAGTGTTTCTCATCAGAGAATCGGGGATCCCGGTGACAAGTGATTTATGCATTGTAAAATCGCGATCAGTGAAACCCCGATGAGTGGGGGCCAGCTGTCAGCGTAACGGAGCGTCGGGATTTGGACGATCGGGAATCCTGCTGTTGTATGCATTGAGGCATCACAAACTCCGTAGCCCCGATGGGGTAATATTGTGGTCACAGAGTAATGGTCATGTGGACCTGGAGATGAGACAGAAGGGCCAGTGCATGGAGAAAAGGGGCTTCATCGGAGAATCGGGATTCAGAGTTTCGCGAGTCCCGTAAACAAGTGCATCAGACATCGCGAAATCACGATACGTGATTTCCCGATAAAGAAGATAGCATGTGGGCCACCCCAAAGGACAGGTGGTAGGTCAAAGGTCCATTCTTTGGGATGCGTGTCAAGAGTACGGAGGAAGTCGGAGATCCGAAAATCGCGAATTCAAGAGGAAAAGAAACCGATACATAAGGAATCGCGAAACCCGATTTAAAAAGGGCACGTAGGGTTAATTCAAATTTTAAAAAGGGGTCCGATTTCCCCCGAGCAATAAATATGGGACCCGATGAGCGTTGAACTGTTCCTGGACCCATGGGTTTAAGAAGGGGTTGATGCCCTTTCTACAGGTAGGGGAAAAGGCCAAGTAAGGACGGTGATAGGTTGCAGGGGTCTTCCTTTTGGAGGACGTGGAGGCCATTTTCTGACAGAAGGGATATCTACAGGTGTCTGAGGTCATTTGTGCAAGCGGCAGAACAGTTTGAAGTGGGAGGAACCTCATGGTAGCAGTTGGGTGGCAGATCTACAATGAATCCAGGGTTGAAACTGCCTGATCCAGTGTGAAAATTGATGAAACGCGATCAACAGCGAGTCTGAGGGTTAAAGCTTTCAGTAGAAGCATCTTACCAGTAGAAACTGGTGTGATTTTCAGGGGGTTGAAGCTCCCTTCCAGGAAAGGCTGGTAAACTAGAGAAGGTTGCAGTCTTCTGCAGGTAGAAGCCTGCGTACTAGTATGAGTCTGCACTAGTACACTGTTGTAGAATGTTTTCTTAATAATAATCATTGAAGACAGAGACAATGACAGCGGTGGTTTTCTCCCGATTTGGGTTTCCACCTTAAAATCCTGGTGTTCATGTGTCTTACTCATGTGTGTTGGTTTGCTTGTTTTTACTACACTGTTTTATTGCTTAATAGACATCTGATGAATAATGAAAGATCTCTGGATGCACTCTTGTCTCTACAAAGTAGCCTAAGGTTTTTTAGTGAAAATAGAGAAAATTCATTATTTCTCAAATACTGATTTACCCCCCCCCCCCTCAGTATTTCTCAACACACCCAGCTTGAACCACACCAACGCTTAACATGGTTGGATTTTTTGTCCTTGCAGGTTTCAAACCGATGACTTTAACAACACAGAGTGGCTTAACAACACAGTTTGTCACCAACTTTCCTACACCTCAGGGACATCATGGGAGATCTTCTTAATTTTAGTGTTTAATTTTAAATTAATATTTAGGAATCATTTTTATGGATGTCTGAACCGTTTTCTCCAAGTGTGAAAAACATCCTGCATCTTGGTGCTATGAATTGGTGTTACAGACAAGTGTTGTGAACTTCGTTGTGAACTCGCTAAAGGGGATGATTGGGTGGTTAGACTACTTCCAGGTGCTCCTGAGCATATCTAAAGACACCACCCTCCAACTCCAAGCTACTAGGTACTTAATGAGCCTTCCCTCCTTTTTTTAAGTCCGGGAAAGGGGGTTAGTGGATTTTCTTCTATGGCATTGCAAACTAGATGGATGGTGCTATGAACTCTCTCATAAACCTGTAATTGAGCTTAGAACCTTCTCCCATTACTCTACAACTTATCTATTGAAACCATCATTGTTCCTAGGCTTGAATTACCCTATCTTGTGATCCTGGGCATCTACATCACTCTTTCATACAATCTTTTCCCAAACCCTAACTCTGTGCAGACAGCTAACACTGCGACCTCTTTGTTCCAACATCCCTGCAAAGTAGACTTTTTTTCCATTCACCATCTTTTAACAACCCTCTTAAGTGGATAACCTCACTGTTAAAATATTGCATCCTTATTTAGAAACATTTTCATTGTGATATGTCTGTATCACTTGTTCCTATTGATTTCAATAGTCATTTCCTCTACTTTCTTGCCCTCCATTGTGGGTAATTTTTTTTGTACTATGACAAAATATACCTATCTAGAACATATGGATAATCAACAGAAGAAGGTTCATAAAGGTGGAGACATTGTGAGGACAGATCCCTATGATATGAAATTATTTTCTTAGGAGCCCTTAATCAAAGAGGTCTTCCAAAGAGTGGTCTATATTAACTTCTATCATAAAATGTTGAGAGGGCACCTAGAGGTGGAGAAAGAATTTTCCCTAAACTTTCATGGAACCAAGACCAAGGTTGGGATACTAGAATTTGAAGTCTCTAAGAGGACCGTATAAACAACCATTGAGATACCTGGTACTGGGGAGATATGGTTCAAGGCCATGACTCTAAATGTTGCCTTTTCAAGGGAATTCCTCAAACCAGAGCACCAAGAAGACAATTTGTCAAAGGGTGCACCTAGAAATCACATGGAAGAGGGTTTTCATAAAATGTTGAATATTATTCAAAGATACTTTACCTGTGAAGGGAGATTTAACATGATCTATCAATATCACATAAGACTACTGCTACACTTCACAAGGAAACATGTTATGAATCTTCCTTTCTACTTGTTTAGAAGTATTGGAAAAATGTCTAATAGGATTCATGCTAAGTCTAACGTAGTTGATACAAGTTTCTTTCATTCAGGTCTGATAAATATGTTGGTGATGGAGGAATTCAGGAATATAAACATGGAATGGGAAGAATTCATCACTTCTTCCAATTTTCAGCTTAACATTGCTCCTACCCCATAGTCTAAGGTACAAATCCTTCCTCAGGTTGACAAGTTTTTACAGTTGGAGGTGAATATGAAAATGAAGAGAATCGGGTATGCTAAGAAAGATAAGGAAACAAATGAACATGAAGAACAAGGAGGATATTGTGAGTCCTCACAAAGAGAGGTTTCACCTTTTTCATCTCTCAGTCCAATGGAGACTCCTCCAGCTAGAGCCACATGTCTAAGAGGGAGACAATTATTGTTCTCTTCATGTAACATACCCACTACCTAAATCAGTCTTTTTCGTTTAGTTCTCAATAAGGAGAATCCCCGAAGATTGCATTAGAGAAATGCCAACTGTGGTCCACGAGTCTTTCATTCACCCATATGGCTCTCTACAACTAACCGTGGTCTTTCTCTGATGACAATTTCAGGTTTCGGGGTTTCGTCCCTTCTCATGTCGAGGGTTCCTATGCCCTCCATTCTTCTCTTTCCGATGAGCTCTCTTCCGGCCTTAGCCCATCTGGGCTATGGCCTCCAGTCTATGCCCTATGGTCCATATGACCTCTCTCATAAGACTGCAGCCTTATCCTTCTTTCGGGGTTTTGGACTTCAAATTCCTGACGCGCTCCAATTCCCACTAGCCCTCCAGGCTAAGCTCTTGGTCCACGTGACCTTTATCTCACGAGACCACAACCTTGACCCCCATTGGTGTTTCAGACTTCCCAATGCCAAAATGCATATGCCCTTAGGATCCGCGATCCTCTGATTCTCGACTCTCTCCAAATTCCACTAGTCCCCTAGGGCTAATCCTTTGGGTCCATACGACCTCCCTATAAATGACCACATCTATACCTCCTCATCAGGGTTTCAAAGTTCTTGCTGTCAATGTGCATACGCCCTTGGAACCCACGATATGTCGATTCCCAATGCGTCGGTCCTCCGACAGCTTCTGGCCTTTGACCTGCCACCTATCCCCCTTGCTAAGCTCCCCTGTGGCCCCACACTCGATCGTCGGGATATCGCGTTTCACGGTTCCAAGTTGCAGGGGTTTCTTACCTTCGAAATATCTGATGCTCCGAACTCCGACTCCTCGGAATCTCTGGATGCGTGTCCCATTGATGGACGGTTATGATCTTGTCGGGATATCGCGGAGCGATTCCAAAATGCACAAATAACTTCTCACCGGGATCTCCGATATCTCGATGAACCAAACACCAATGGACAACTTCATTTTCGGGATTCTTCCCGATGAAACTGATTGTTGCCACGCGTCCTTCCAAATGGATGGTCCCAATTTATCTGGGATTTTGGGACTTGTAATGTCTCGATTCTCTTTCCCTCAAGAATCCTGATTTCCCGATGGTCAATATGCCGACCCTCTTCAGATCTCTGACACCTGTCCCTCTAAACGGACGGCTCAGGTTATGAGTCGGGGTTTTCACTATGAAAGATCCCGATCACTTGTCCATGGGAATGTCGATGGCTGGACCCCCAAAGGTAACCCTCGGATATCCCCGGTCCGATCCGATGGCTGACCGGTAATTGGACCAAGATCTAACGGTTTAGATCCGTCCTTTCTGCACACACTCCAAAAACTAAACTCCGAGTATCTTAACCCGATCCAACGGACGATGGGATTTCTGATGAGATCCAACGGCTCATATTGTCCCACCTTGTGCATTCTTCCACTACTTTGTGGATGTGGAAAGATCAATGGTCCAAAAGTTCTCCTAGGTCTTGGGATCTACGATCCCGATTTCCTCGTTGTTCACGAAGATAGAGGAAAAAGGGGGCAAGGTATGAAACACCCTCGTTACTTCCATCAATCTAATGGTGGTGAATGCCTATGGGTCATCTGATGAGATCTCATTCGTCGATTTGTTACATATCCCTACATTTCTACCTCAGAACCTCAAGAGGGTCATTCCTCCTCGTACAGGGTTATTAAGACTGGATCATTCAAGTCCCTTTTTTTTCCGGTTCTTGGTAAACCTTTCCAATGAGAGAATCTCTGTAAAGAGATCTATACTGGGGCATTCCCGGAGGCATATAAGGGTAGAAAGATTCCCGAGAACAGGCTGGATGCCCGACTTAGTTCAACCTGGGCATGATTAGATTCATTTTTATCGACGTAAGTCATGCATGGCTTCCTCTATTACAAGCATATTTCCATTAATTATTATCAAAACACTACACAGACATTCTTACGCTAAAATCGTTCACAATTTTACAGTGCTATGAGTATATATATATCAGTATATGAATTTCAAGATGCAATACATAAAATACTTATCAGAAATAACACCAGAAGTGGGTGCAACTGCTGAGAGGGGTGCTCGTTTCCACCCAACCATAGGCATAGCGACTCCCAGTGGATTTACCTCTAGCCACCCCGAGTTGAGACCACGATGTCGTGATATTACATCTCTCCATCCACTAGTGACCAGGAGCGAAGGTTGCAATCCTTTCTCCCTACTATCAGTCACCCTGCGTAAAAAATGACAGAGTTTCCCCTCACGTCTTCCCCCTTCAATCGCTTTTTCCATACGCCTTATCCCCTCACGAGGTTGCGTGTGGTGCGATTACCCTCGCGCTAGTCAGTCATGATGGCTCTATGGATAGGTGGTTCACCTCCCCATCCCTCATCAAGCCATCAACCTACCAGCCTGCAAGGCATTAAATTCAGGTCCAGCGAGCTGCTTTTGGTTCTCTAGGCCAGTGGAATCCAAATACGGTATTAATTCTTGGTGGAAGTTAACGCTCCCTTTCCAGGTGCCTTCCACCGCCATCGTGGTCTCTTTTCTGCACATCCCCTCTCAGTAGTCCTGCAATAAGTTCAAAATTTCATTCACATTTATTGACCTTTTCCTTAAGGTCCATTTACATCACATATTCACATTTATGAGTTTTCCATAGTTCTTGGCCAGTCCAGTTATATTTACAAGCTGGGGGAAACAGGGTGTTACACTTCACCACCTACTGTAGACAAGGTCAAGACTAGGTTACCTATTACTAGAGCATTAGAAAATCAGGAAATCACTTTGGAGAAAGTGTCAGTGAAATCCCCCATCTAGAGAAAGGGAAAACATGTACCCATCAAAGCGCCCATTGAAGTTGTAGACATAACCACTCCTCCAGAGAATCCTACCTTTAAGAGGCTGAATAAACATCTTAAAGAAGCCAGAACTAAGATTGCTAAATTAAAAAGGGAGGAGTTGGTTGAAAAGAATAATCTAAGTGATCTTATGGATATGTATTGTGGAACTCTTGTAAAGGATAAGTTTATAGCTAAAATATTTAGATCTCTCCATAGGTAGCTTAAAAACTTTTACAGATAGAATATATCCTACCAAAGTCATATCAGAGGGATAAATATGGAGCTACAACCTTTCAAGGAGGATCTAGCTAAGAATAATTTGTATCTATTAGCTAAATCTTCCACCAGGAGGAGCTCTAGAGTCGGAAAGTGAAGGAGATGGACACCTTGAATCATACCATTTTTTACAGTTTTTGGTTTTGGTATTTTTCTAAATTGAAGACAATCATGCTTGATAAGACCGTATTTAATTGAGGATGTATTAAGATCTCCTATGTTTTATACCACTATCATATATTATTATAGAAATGGTTGACTCTTGGGGCAGTTTTGGAGTGTTTTAATGTATTTTCAAACAAGTAGAGTAGCTACAGGACAGTTCGCAACACCTAGTGTTGCGAACTGGCTGATACAATTTGGTGCTATGAACTGCATTGTGAACTCCTGATATGGAGGTTTTGGAGGAACGAATGGTTTCCAAATGGGAAGAGAAGGATATGAAATCTTCTAGGAGTTCAGTTGAATGATGGAGGAACACCTGACCAAGGGAGATATGCTCAAATCACATGTCATTAAGCACATTTAATAGGATCAAGGAGGTTACCAACATGCTCCTAGTTTTAGTAGTTTGTTGATTTTTTTTTGAACAACTGTAGTTACTCCGCCTTTAGGTGTGGGAATCCTAGGAAATAAGGGGAATTTGAATTTTAAATATTTCATTGACATCCTAGGCTATAATATAGAGCTTGGAAATCATTGAAGGGTTCGAAGGATTGTAATGAGACTCATATTTTTTTTGAATTTGTGATGTTACAGAGCCATCTTTGGATTTTGTGTATCAGACTTGAGACTTTTTGATGAATAGAAATCAGTTTATTTCCATAATATTATCTCCTATTACTATGATTTACTGTCATTTGAATGATTCGTGTGATTTATTGTATATGTATTGCAATGGAGTTTTTGTTGTGATGTTGCTATGATTTTATCAGAGTTTATATTTTGATTAAAGAGATTCTTATGCCAAAATATTTTCCTCAGTTGTCTGCTAGTATTTCCTAAAGTGAGTGGTATAAATCTTCATATTCTCATTAAATCTTCTATCTATCCATTTTATTCTATAAAACACTGATCTAAGTTATCCAAGACCTCATTTATTGATACATCTTTCTAGAAACTTCTGTGATTTTCACCGTTCTTCCTTGAGTTTTGATCCATTTGACATCATCATAAAATACTTATATTTAAGCCTATTGATGGGTGTTGAGCTTACACTTTAACAATCAAATTTTGACTTTCAGTGCTAACATTCTTGGTGCTGTTAGTTTCTAATTTTGCTCTTGATCTAGTGAGAATCCCTAAACCTAAGCCCTCCCTGCTTGTACTTCATCGTTTGATTTAATTAAACTTTAATCTTTGTTTTGAGTTTGTTATGCTTTGAATTTTAGCATTTTTGAATAATTTTCTTAAGTTTCAGAGTTTAAGACATGGTTTTACGAGATTTGTCACATCATTTACTCATTTGAATCCTGCAAATTCAAATTACTACCTAGTCATCAATAGCACTATGGGAATAACGTTATTCATGTAGCGCTAAAAGTAATCACGATGTGAGTTGTGCCAATTATCCAAATCTTGTCATGATCACATAAATCGTGGATGAATAGACCTGAATGTACTCCAAGATATTGCTTGAAATGATGATGTAGTTTGAATTGTTGCATGAATGAGATCATCCCGTACCTACAAGGACCTGTATCAAATCAGTTCATTTTCCAATATCATTATATGACATTTCCATCTGTTATTATAATTCCTTTGGATTATGTGCGCCGATATCCATTTAAAGAAGTCGTTATATATTAACAGTTGCAGATTTTAATTTTTCTGAATTCCAACAAGCGTCGAGTTTCAACAATGTATCATTGACATGGCGCTGAAGAAAAGTGGGAAAATTATTAGGTTGGAACCTGAGGGTACCGAGTTTCTTGAATCATACCCACAGATGGCACACAGGTTCAAGGACACTGGCTGGTTCAATTTCTTTATTACTTTCAAAGGGCATGACGAACAAGTATCTATGGTGTTTGCACAGAACTTCGATGGTTTCGAAGTGGTGATTGGTAAATTGTTTATGTTGGTGACAGAACAATCCATTTACAAAGCTTGTATATTAGCAAATGGAGGAGAACGATGGTGGAAAAATGAGTATGTAGTCATGGAGTTTGTCAACCAATTCTTGCTACCAAATAAGAAAATCCCAGATTGGAAAAAGGGAGTCCCTCGCAACTGGATTAGACAAGAGTGGCAGACTTCTATGATCATAATTCATAGGTATATCACCTGCAAAGGAAGATTCTCATTGGTTTACATCTACCATATTAGGTTGTTAATGCATATCAATGGAGACTATCCATTAAATATACCATACTTTCTACTCAAAAGACTATCGAAGATGTCAAAAAGGGTACAGTCACACCCTACCACGGCTAAAGGTAACTTGTTTCATCAAGTTCTAATTAAGACTCTAGTCATTTTTTCTCTACGTGAAGTACAAAAACCCTGGAACTGGTTTATCCAATCCCTAAATATTGATCCATAGCCAAGAAAACAGAAAAGGGGAAAAGGGAAAAGGAAAGTTACACAGAAACAAAGTATCACAGTTGATGAAACTCCTGTCAAAGAAGAAATGTCTACAAGCAAGGTAACAAGGACCAACAAAGGTAAGAAACCCAAACTGGATGCAGAGATCGAAATTTTTTCCGATGCAGACCTAAAAATTGGAGAAGATTCAGATGAGGATTATGATATTAAAACCACAGTCAAACATAAACCATAAGCAACTAGTAAGAAAGGTGTTGCAGTCAAAAAGCAAAAGAAGAAATATGTGCCTGTGTCTCAAAACCCTAAGATAAATTCTACTAGAGTTACCAACAAATACAGGCTAAGGTCCAAAGATATGTTTGACCCATCTATCAAAGAGGAAAATGTCATAGTCATATAATACCATTATGAGGACTCTAAAGCAGGTATCAAAGAAAAGGAAAAAAAACCTCCATTACATAGAGAACCAGTAGAAAGAGGTAAGCAAATTGCTCAGTTTTCAATAGGACCTGTAACAAGAGCTACTGCCAAATTATCGAGAGCTGAAGTACTTGCTAAAGGTACCAGTAGGATTTCCGAAAATAAATAAAGTAGCCCTGTAGATTCAGACCATATATCAGATATTTCTGAAGCCATGGATTCAACTAGTTCAGATGATGATCATAGCTCAAGATTGGATTCTAGATACCAAATTAAACTAAGAGAACCTAAGGCTTCCATAGGTCTAAACAAGCCTGCACCAATAGAAGCGTTTCTAGAATTCAAGGTCAAGGTCAGAACTAATAAAGAGAAGATCAGAAAACGTCATAGGATGGTGAAGCAGTTGAAGAAAGAAAAGGCTCATGTAGAGCAATGGAGTTCCAGACAATAGGAAAGGATACATGGGTTCAAGAAGAAGAAAAGGGAGCAAAGAGCATTTCTCAAAGAGCTTAGAGAATCCAACTTTAAACTCTATTGGCACAACATTGTACTCACCTCTAAGGAGAAACAAAGGACTGCTAAAGATAACGTTGTTATCATATCATGATAGCCCTGTGAAGGATCTTGCACAATTTTGGAGCTTTGATATTTACCAGGAATGAGGGAATATTTACTTATTTTTGGCTTGTAAAGTTGAATACCTCGAAATGCATGACTAAATCAAACCAATCCCCATTTTGTAGGATCGAATGTATTGTTGAACGGATCATTTGGGATTAAACTGTTGAGATGATATCTATTTTTGTAAAGTAAATGCTCGTTTTGAGATAACCTCCTTCGTATATAGATGCTAATTAGATCCTATCATTAATAGCATACTAGAAAGTAGGATTTGATATATTTTCTGGATAGTTTAAGTAGATAGAAGAAAGACTCTGTTTAGGTAAAAAAAATGGAGATCTAGGGGACCTGTTTTGAAACTCCTTGTAAGACATTCCTATTCTATGTGACATTTAATGACAAAGGAATATTCATGGTTAGCTTTTCTCTTCTACTCTCTTCTTTTTCTCTTCATTCTTAAAATCATTTATCAAACTACAATGGATTGTTTTCTTGATTATCAATTGATATAGTAAATAATTTATTGTTGTGATTATTTTCAAGTTTTTGATTTTAGGTTGATGTTCTTGCTTCTTAATGATATTTTGAGATAAGAATCTTATGTGAGGTTGACAAATTGAAAACTCCATTCTATATTTTCCTTATTTTTCTAATTCATCTATGTGACTACCCTCTAACAGTCAATGGGATATCTTTTGTTCTTATTCTCAAATTAATGTTTATCTTGAAACCTTGAACCAGTTTTCAACCACCTTATTCAAAAACCAAATCATAAAATCCTCAAAATACTTTTGCAATAACTTGATGATGCCCTATATTTCCCTCTCACAATCAAGTGAAACTTTAAGGACTAACATCTTTTGGCATAATTGTCGGGGACGAAGGAACGAATATATCTTCCCTGGGGAAATGACAAGATTAGATTCAAATCTTGACAGTGAACAGGATTTTGGACATTACATAAGACTGTGATTATTCACTTGGTGACTCCTTTGTGGTAATTATGGCTCCTAAAAGAGAAGGGAAAAGAACTAAAACTTCTCCAACTTATTCGTCATCTACTAAGAGACCAATAACCAGAAAAAATCCAGATCCATAGCCTGTTGCAGCAGTTCCAGATCTTGAAAAGTTATTAAGAAAACCTGAAATTATTTCTGGACAGTCCTCTCTCTCAAAGGGAAAATTATCTTCAGAAAGTTTTCAAGGACAATCTTCTGAAATCATTATACCCCAATCAAATGAAGAGGTGATTCCTGAAAGTGAAATCAAGCCTGTCATTAGTTTGCTACAACTTCCTTTCATTCAACTATCTCATAATTAAATCTAAATCAATGGAAGCTACTTGTTGAACTCATTGAAGAGAAATATTCAAACACTTTCCCTGTGGATGAGGCTTCAAGAGATCACAACAAAGATATCTAAAGTGAACCATAAACACCCTCTTCATCTTTTGGATCTCTCTCCTCTGGAGAAATTAAACCACACTATTCTTCTTTTGAAAATCCTCTTTTTCTTGAGCCATGATCTGATTACAGTCTGGAAAAGAAACCCCTTGTCTACTGAATATCAAGATTCATTATCAGTACAGTTAAGTTTCTTACTCCCAAAATGCAAACACCAAAGATAGAAAATATGGTTGTGAACAGAATGTATGCAATTGTTGTAGCTAGACATTCCCCTTTGATCTTTCCACAAGTTATGTATGCCTTTCCAACAAATGATTATATGAAATATTTTCCTAGATTTAATGGAGAAGGAGGAGTTACTGCTGAAGATAATTTGAATTCCTTTTACAGTTTTGCAGACAATTTCAATGTAGAGCATACAAATGTGTGGATGAGATTATTTGTGCAGAGTTTAGATGGTGAAGCAAGAAAGTGGTTTAGAAGTTTTCCACCTAATTCAATTGTTGATATTGAGGCCTTGGGAGAAAACTTTCTAAGACACTAGGGAGACAAGAAATACTATTTATACTATATTATTGAATTTGGTGCTTTAAAAAGGAAACAAGGTGAATCGATATCTTATTTTACTAAAAGATTCAACAAAATGTACAGTAAAATTCTAGATGAAATTAAACCTTCAGAAACATAAACTAAAATCACCTTTGCCAATTCTTTTGATAGTGAATTTTCCTTGTTTCTAAGAGAAAGAAGGTCTGCTACTCTTAATCAGATGCAATAAGATTCTATTGATGTAGAATCTAACATATTAGCAATAGAAAAATTGAAATCCAGGGGTGATAGAGACAAAAAAAAAAGAAAAAAAAAGAGTTGCCTTCCTCTTCTAATACAAAATATGATTCTAATATGGATGAAATGGCTAAGACGTCGAATAATTTGACATCTGATATGGAAAGGTTGAATATGGAGAAAAAACATCCCAGTAGACCTACACAAGAGGGTGGATAAAAAAATCAAAATTAGTTAAAAAGGCCAAACAATGCACCTCAAATCTTACCAAGAGAAAGGAAAAATCAAGAAGACCAAAAAGTTTTGCCTCCTTTCCAGAATAATGCAGTATATGAGGAGGAGGATGAAAATGATATAGAAGATGACCCTGCAGTACATCTAAATGATTATGAATAATCTCCTATGCATATAACACAACAAGATTATGAATATGCTTTGATTTTAAACCAGTTTGAAGAAGGGGATGTTGATGAGGTCATTGAGAAGGAACCTAAAAGGAAGAAATATAATCTCAAATCCAGTTCGAATACATCTAAAGTGGATACACTTGTTTCCGCAAAGAAGGCCAACACTCCAGTTAAAGCAGGAATCAGTAAATACAGTCCTGGGATTCAGATTGATCAACCATTGAAACAACCTTCCAAGGTTAGTACTGTAGAGTTAAAGGAACCAGAAAATAGTGTTTCTTCTTTCAGTCTAGAACATGAAATTAACAAAATCAAAAAAAAAATTCCTATGCTAGAACTAATGAAAACAAACTCTTTTAGGAAGACTGTTCTCAAGGCTCTACAATCTCCTGCTCAAGTACCTCTTCGGATACTATCAATCTGGAATATGAGAACCCTGCTATAACCATCAGACCTCATATTGAAGACATAACTGATACTCCCCCCCGTTCTACATATCATTAAATGTTCATAACAAGATTTTTCATAACTACTTAATGGATTTCGGTGCCTCGCATAATGTCATGCCTAAGGTGGTGACAGATGAATTAGGGTTAGATATTACTAAACCTTACCATGATCTATATTCTTTTGAGTCTAGGAAAGTCAAATGCCTGGGAGTTTTGAAGGATGTGGTTGTTACTCTTTCCCAATTACCTATGAAGAGTATGGTATTAGATGTTATTGTGGCTGACATACCTCCAAAATTTGGAATTCTTCTGTCAATATCCTAGGCAAAAAAAGTAGGAGGCACTCTACAGATGGATCTTAGTTATGCTACCATAAAAGTTTTTGGTGGGGAACAACAAAGATTATACAGGGAAGTAAGACTGGCTTATTTGGTAAGTGATCATGAAAATCCCACTAATCATCCTATATATTATGTAGAAGATGATCTTGGTTCCTCTATTTTTCATACTGGTGATTAGATGGCAGAAGTATCAGTTAGGAAGACAACAACTGTAGTTGGGGAAAGTGCAGATAATTTTGTTTGGAAAATATATTTTGATGGGGCATGTTCTAGAGAAGGTTTTTGTGCTGGGATTGTCTTCATTTCCCTTACCAAAGAGGTCATTCCTATGTCATATAAACTTGAATTTGACACAACCAATAACATCAATGAGTATGAAGCCTTTCTTTTAGGTTTTAAAGTTGCTAAAGATATGGGTATCAACAAGCTTTCTGTCTTTGAATATTCAAAACTTATTATTCATCAGATCAAGAACATGTATCCAACCAAACAACAAAGGTTGAAACAATATAAGAATTAGGTGTGGGATTATGCAAATAATTTCTTTTTGGAATTCAATATTACTTTTGTGTACATAAATTTAAATCATCAGGTTGACTCTTTGGCTATTGCAACTAGAAACTTTAAGACTCCAATGTTTCCTAATTTGAAATTTGAGGTTGAGGTTAGACACAAACCCTCAATACCAAACAATATAAAAATTTGGCAGGTTTTTAAAGTTGATGAGGAAATTCAAAGATTCTTAAAGACTATTGAAGAGTTTTCTAACATTTTAATAGATCAAGATGATGAAGTAGAGGTACATATTGTAGATGTTCTTCAAGACAATGTTGTTGGGCACAAAATTATTGAATTAAATACAAATCATCTGCCTAAAGGTTTGGTCCCACTTGAGAGGTTGTTTGACCACAATGATGTTTCCAGGAAGGATGTTATTCAGATAGAAGAAACTGATGTAGTGGATTGTGACATCAATTTTGATACAAATCCCAGGTTGGTCAAAATATCTAGAAAACTATCACAAAAACAGAGAGAGACATATGTGGAATTGATGAAGCAATATTCGGATGTATTTGCATGGTCTTATGAAGAATTGAAAGTATTTGATACAAAGATCATACAACACAAAATTCCTCTGAAACCTGGATCAAAACCTTTTAAGAAAAAGTCTAGGCAATTTAATCCTTTGCTATTACCTATAATAGAAAAGGAGATGAAAAGGTTATTGGACACCAAAATCATAGTACCACTAAGATAATCAGAGTGGGTAGCCAAACTTGTACCTATCAAAAAGAAGAGTGGAGAGATACGACTCTATGTGGACTTCAAGAACTTGAACAGGTTCTCCTTGGACGACAATTATCCATTACAAAAAATGGATCATATTTTACAGAGAGTTGTAGGAGCAAAGAGGATCTCTATGTTTGATGGATACTCAGGGTACAATCAAATATCAGTAGTAGAGGAGGAAAAAAATAAAATATATTTTACCACTTCCTGGGGCACTTTTATGTATGAAAATATGCCCTTTGGATTGATGAATGCATAAGCCACATTTCAAAGGGCTATGGACATTGATTTTATTGGTGAGAAAGACAGGTTTGTAGTTATTTACCTTGATGACATCACTGTATTTTCAGAATTTATGAAGAACATTTATAGCACTTGAAAGAGACTTTTGAGAAATGCAGGAGGTACAGTATATCACTTAATCCTAAAAAATCACATTTTTTCATGGAGGAAGGAAAGATTTTGGGACACATTGTTTCACCTGAAGTTATTAAAATAGATTCTGAAAGAGTAAAACCTATCCAATAGATAGACATTCCAAGAAACAAGAATTATATTCAGTCCTTCATTGGTAAAATTAATTTTCTAAGGAGGTTTATACCTAATTTTGCAGAGATTACCAAGTACATTACTAACATTTTGAAAAAGGATGCAGAAATTAAGTGGATACCAGAAGCTAAAAAATCTTTTAAGGAGATCAAGCAGGCTCTTGTTCAGGCCCCTATTCTCATCAGTCCAGATTACTCCAAGGAGTTCATAATTTTTTCATTTGCCTCAGATTATACCAAAGTTGTTGTTTTTCTACAAAGAAATGAGCAAGGATATGAGAAACCCATCTCCTTCTTCAAAAAAAATCTCAGAGACTCTGAATTGAAGTGTGATATAATGGAAAAAAAATCCTATGCTCTGGTAAAGGCTTTGAAATCATTCAGAGTATATGTCCTTCAATATGAGATCACATCTTATGTACCAAGTAGTGTAGTCAAAGAAATCTTAGTTCAAGCTGATTGTGAAGGAAAGAGAGGAAAATGGATAACAAAATTCCTAGAGTATAACCTGACTATAAAGCCTACTCAGCTGATAAAAGGTCAAGGCCTTGCCAAATTAATGACAGAGTCTAATTGCAAAGCAATTGGTTTGTACCATATTTCAGGAAAAACACATGATTCTTCATTCCAGATTGGAGAAACAAATTCACAGGTTAACAAATGTTAAGCCCTAATATTGGCTCATTACCCCTTAATTGGGGCATATTAGATTAGTAATGTTATTTTATTTATGTCGGCTTTAGGCCATTAGTTGTAATTATACCTCCTAGTCTCCTATATATACCAATGAGACATTTTCATTT
>ML824358.1:26565-67684 GCA_009831015.1 Picea engelmannii | reverse complement strand
GGCTCCAATAGGACGAGAAGTATTCCAAATACACAAGGGATGAAGCACTCCTTGTGAAATCATGCAAGATACAAGAAGTGCATGAAAATATCCAGGTTGAGCACCAATTGGAAAGAGTGTAGGAAAGGTTTGCTCAAGCCTAGCAGGAGATTCAAAAGGTTGCAACTGAACTTCTTGAAACCAACGATGCAAGAGAGTCAAAGCATAATATTGACTTGATCCAAGGAGAATGGATAAAAATCGCCACTCGCGTTGAGCATATGGAAGTGTAGTTATGACAAACTCAACATGAAGCAGAGAAGCAACCTAAGAAGTTGCAGAAAAAGATGCAGAAGATAGTACTGGAAGGCAACAATGCCCGAGCAACACTACACAAGCACACAACGGAATGCACAAATATTTTCAGGGAAGTCAACGATTGTATGGAAATCATCGCTAGACACAACTAGGTCTTGGAGGATGTGCGCACCAAAATCCAGCTGCTGAATGAAGAAGTTGCGACCACGATGGACCCGCTGGAGAAAAAACAAAAGTTTGACCAAATCTAGCAAGAGGAAAATGAACTTAATGCCTTCTTTGAGGCACAATCTGTTGCAAAGAAAGAGTTGGGTGAATTTCGACCTGTCATTAAAATAGTGTATATGTAGATACATCAAGTTGATGAAAAATCATATTTCGAGTGGAACTTATTGGTTGCATCCAAGCCAAAGGGGTGTAGTACAGAGGCGACCCAACAGTTCATGGCAGAGGTATCACTCCTTGCCAGGAAGAGGCAGGATAAGGTTGGAAACTTTCAAGAAGTGAGGGAGCATGCCTCGGAGTTGATCCCATAGTTGGGCCCTTCATTTTTGGGAGAGTGAATTGTGAAAGTTTTGGCCTAGTACAATTTGCACAAGCTTCAGAATAAGATGGACAACAGAGAAAGAAAGATAAACAAAAATCAATGACAAAAAGGATGGTACAATGCCAGCTAAGAAAAAGCAGTTGTAATAGAACAAGAAAGCATGCAAGTCGAGATAGAAGACACAACCTAGCTTATATATAGGGATGAACATAATTGTAAATGGGTTTTTCGTTGTCTATTCGTTTGGTTGTTGTTATTGTCCAATCGAATTGTGATTATGTTCAGTCAAATCTTCCCCTCTCTACAGGGTTGTTTTCAGTTGAGTCAAGTAAAGTTCTGAGTCTGTAATGTAATCTGTACCCCTTTTGAGAGTAGAGCTTTGTGAAATGAGTCCAGAGCCAAGAGTTTGTAATAGAGAACTACTATATGTTTTTGAGCTTGTAAATGAAGGAATATTCTGAAGATAATATAAAGAAGGATCTAAAATTTCAAAATATGTTGTGTCTTCTTGTGTTTTACTCACGCATTACAGTACTTCTTTATGGTTTATAAGTTCTTCATGATGGTTCTATGTTTAAATGATTTTCTGCAACATAAGTAGGTTTGATTCTTGCACACATAAGGTTCATATCTATTTTATAGTTAGATGTCTTACGTAGGATCATGATGAATCCCGAAGGTTCTGTGAATCCTCCTAAGTATTTTTCTTACCCTTACCTATATTTTTGTCTCAGCAACACTTCAGTTGAGACTTCTTCTCTTCAGAGGAGATGAAAATGTCAGTGCTCTATACTGCTCGGTACATTTTGTTGGTAACCAGAGAAGGACCCTGGTCTGATCAAACTTGCGCTAACAGGCTTGGATTTAGAGAAAAATGATATCATGGAGGGGAATTAATACACAAATATTATTCAAACAATTAATAACACAATCAACTGTGTATTTAAAAATATTCAGAATATCATACCTCAACGCTTTCCATGATCAACTTCCTTTCATTTCCACACAATCTACTCTTCAAAAAAAATATCACAGAACAAGGAATGAATCAATGAAATTGGGATCATGAAAGGGGTGTTTTTAGCGAAAAATGATAGAATTGGGGGGGGGGGGGGGGGGGTTATCTCATGTATATCATTCAAATTATACATCAACCATGCCATCTCTGATATCAATTCACAATCAAACTTTCTTACTATTCAAAATTTTAAAATTTAAACAATACTTTGTTTCCAAAAAACAACCCAAAACGGATGCTTGCTTCACAAAAATCCTTACTTGCCTTAGAATTGTATTACATAGTAACTAGTTTCCCAGAAATAAAATAACCATAATAAAAATACTACCTGTACATAACAGAATTGAAAAACGAACAACATCATGATCACCACAGGAAATGCAACAACAATCTTGAAGTGGTTCGGCTACAATCATAATATCAAAATCAACAAAGTCTTTAAAACCCACAAGGTCCCGTGAAGTTCCCCAAAACAATCATTGTATATCACCATAATTTTAATCGAACCACAACTTATCAAATTTCCTCATCCTATTTCATTCTGGTTCGTAGACTTCATTCAAGCATCATATAACTTATAAACAAGTGTTTTTTGTAATTACAATAAAGAAGAGCAACTTTATATTATAACAATAATTCACACATTTCTATCACCCTCATAAAATTCATATGGAAAAATTGTGTCTTCAAGTGAATAAATGAGTCCAACACTTCCTCCATACTTGCATAGAAAGTTACCAATCAAAACCCGTGCTAAAAAAAAAGAGTATGAACAGTGCTTCATCAAATTCTGAGTAAGAAACACCTTCAATAGTGCATAGGGTTCAATGCAACAGTGGACAATAGATGGAAGAAGAAAGTGGGCTGAAAACCTGTGGTTTTGGCTAGAAAAGAGCACAAAAAATTCTACTCACCACACAATATTCCACATTAATACTCACAGAGTCAGGATTATGGCGCTGACATGTTAGCCACGAAGACCAACAATATTAACATACAGGCAGAGTGTCCACAAAAACCCAAAGGCAAGAGGCAAATAGAACCCATTTTCAAACAAGGAATAAAACCCAAAAGAAGGGACTAGAGGAAAAGCAGGCTCAAGAGTATCCCTCAACCACATTCTTTTACAGAAAAATTATGAATAACTACACTAGTAAACGACACCCATGACTCTTATAATGACAATCATCTCAAAACAACCACCACAGGAAACCAAAACTTGAAAATCAACCAACACATAGTCCGAACATTATAACAACTTTGGAAATACACAGACCATGAGCAAACAAGAGCCAACTATTGACTTAAAGACTAGAGTGAATGTTCATGGATGGAAAAGAAAGAAAACACCATACATATGTAAAATATTTCTTAAGGAGAAAATACCAGCTTGTATACCTTCTCCACGACCAAGCAAAGTGGAGCTGCAACAACCAACAGAGAAAAATGCAATAATGACTACAGTGGTGGGCTTGAGGTGAGTTCGAGTGACGTGTATTTACTGCACGTTGATTCTCCCTTCACACTTTCATTCATGTCTAGTATGAGCCAATCCCACTATATAGTTCATCACCCTTTAACATTCAATTCGATTAATTCATCCAACTATACCAAAGTCTCCATATGTTCCAATTTAACAATGCACCAACCTTTTTCACTATCCCCATTTCACATATAAAAAATTTCTATGTATACAACCAATCTTGCAATTAAACCAATGTGCACAAGAATTGTTTAAAAACTCCAAGGTGACATAACTCAAATATTTTGCTGGGGATAACATATTCCAACATGACTTTCAATTCAAACAATGCATGTATCCTTGTGGTATGAAGTCACCACATCACACATATAACTTAAGAATGGAGTTTAGGTCTTGTCTCAAATTAAATGTAACATAATAATACTTGTAAGTGTTATATAAAAAAAACACCATTCCCTTTTCAATCATCTTGCCCTTATTATAATATTTGATTAATCACTCCAAAATATTTTAAACACAAATAAACTGTAGGGATCATCTCAGCCAACTCATAAGCATGTAAAGCATAGTTGTTTATTTTTTCATCATAGTCACACAAGTTTCACCAAGAGTCCCACCTATTAGTATATTATTAGATATAGTTAAATAATAAGTAATAAGGCATTTGCAACCATTTGCAAGAAATTACCCTATGTTGCTCTTTTGAGCATCAACAAACTGGCTAATCCATAGGGAAATTTGTTTCTGACAGATTAAGAACTCAGAATATTCAGTTTCGCAGACTAGTGAATATAGATCAAAGAATTATTGACCAAAATGATTATGCCATAGGGGGGAAAATATGGCTTAAGGGGAAAAATGATCTGGGACTTTGGGAATAACTCATGAAAAGTGTTACATATGAGGGGGTTTGGTACTGTATGCATAACATTCAATTGGTCATAGTAAAAGTGTTTCTTTTTTTAAGGAGAAATTTTCTAGTATTCTCTTTTGAATCTCAGGATAGAGGGGAGAAAGGGATAGTACAAAGTAGGGAAGAAAATAAAATCGTCTATATAACAACAATAATGGAAGCATAAAGAAATTTTAGTGATTTCTACAAGGAGGACATCATGACAGTTATGTAAAATTTATTGTGATTCATAAACAATACTTATAGAATGGCATTGTTGTGGTGAAACTGGTTTGAAACTTATTTATGATAAACAAAATTGAAACAACATTTAAACAAAGAAAAATAAAACAACGAAACAAAAAGTTATATACAACAGTGATTTCCACATGGCGTTTATCAATCAAGTTGGTTCCACATAATGTTTCAAGTGGGAACCATTTGTTTTATAAGAAAATAATCTCTCTTCCAATTCTTTTAAAAGATAAGAGTTTGTGTCTAGGACAAAAGCAATTTTGAAAGGACCTAGACATAGTTTCTAAAAATTTGAATGCCTTCCTATGTCAGTATGGGCTGAGTCCCAAAACAAGACTTTATCATTTACTTTAAATTTGACATATTTTGCACGTTTGTTAAAATATTTCTTCATGTTTTTTTTTTCTTTCTTTATGTTTTCCAAGGTGAACATTCTTTGTTATTCTAAGGATAATATTGCATTTATCCTTTGAGGGATATTGGAAGAACTTAATTCTTCAATCTGTAGCATCAGCCATAGAGAAAAAAATTCCATCTCAGTAGGAAAAATGGATTTTTGACCATAAACATGCTGAAAGGGAGTGCAATATGTGCTTACCTTAGTGGTAGTGTGATATTCCCAAAGGACGTAAGTGAGGAGGGTGTGCCATTGATGAGGCTTATCTTCAATGAGCCTCTTTATGATCCTAACCAAATTTTTGTTAGTAGACTCAACTTTCCCATTTCCTTGAGGGTAATAAGTTGATGAGGTGAAATGTTTGACCCCAAATTTAGCTAAAAATTGAGTCAAATTAGTGGAAATGAAAGAGGGACCATTATCTGTAATAATCTCTAAAGGAATGCCAAATCTAGAGAAGATATCAGTTTCTAAGAAATAAATTACACGTTTGTCGTATGAGTGTCTAAGAGGGACTGCTTCATTCCACTTAGTGAAATAATCAGTGGCTGTCAAAATAAAAATCTTCCCTATAGAAGACAGAGGATTAATAGGACCAATAAAGTCTAGGCCCCATTTAGAAAAAAAAATATCCGGGAGAATAGGCTACAAAGGCATAGCAAAAAGACGCTCTTTCCTAGCAAAATTTTGGCACTTGTCACAAGATCTTGTGAACTTATAAGAATCTCAAAAAATTGAAGGCCAATAATAACCATTTCTGGTGATTTTAAAAGAAGTAGCTTTAGCAAAAAAGTGGCCACCAACGTGAATAACATAATCTAAAGATCCATGAATTTCCAGTAACATTTTTTTTGCTTCCTCATTATTCACACATCGAAGTAATATACCATCAACAGATCTCATGAACAAAAAGTCTCCTAAAATAATATATCTAGAAGATTCAAGATGAAGCCTTCACCTTTGATGAGTATCTAAGTCATTTTGGAATTTATGATATTGCAAGTAATACACCATATTTTTATACCAAGGATGTTCAACTATAGGAATGGTTTGACTCTCAATATAAAATAGTGCTAACATAGGATTATCCTGATCGTCAATTTCTTCAGTTGCTTCAACATGTTGAGCTAAGTGAAGGGCTAAGTCTCTTCCCTTAATTGTTTTCAAAGTCATGATGGTTAAATCATGCTCCTATATTTTGGCAAGCCAATGTGAAATCTTCCCTGAAAGATAAGTTTGTGAAACAAAAATCTTGACAGCAGGCAAATGGATGTTTACCTGTGTGTGCTTGCCTAGGATAAATTGGCAAAATTTCTCTATAGCTTTAACAAGAGAAAAAATATGTTTCTCAATATAAGAGTATTTGAACTCATCATCCGATAAACTTTGGCTCATGTAAGCTACATGTTTTTCATTATTCTAGTCATCACATTGTAAGAGAATAACAGAAGCAAATTCATCAATGGAATTAGTGTACATGATAAAATATTTCTCAAAGTCTGGTTTCTCTAGAATCTGTGTGGAACTAATTGCCTTCTTAATTATTACGAAAGTGTTTTCGACGTCATCTATCCAAGAAAAAGAGCAATCTTGCTTTAGAATATTATGAATTGGTTTAACCATTAATGCAAAATCAGGAACAAATCTATGAACAAAGTTGATAATGCCCATAAAGGCTTGAACCTCCTTTTTGGAAGTGGGGGAAGGAAGGTTCAGAATAGCAACAATCCTTTTGGGATCTATGCTTATTCCTGAATAAAAAATGATATGTCCAAGGAGCTTGCCCTTGGTGATGCCAAAAATAGATTTAGAAGGATTTAAAGAAATTCCAAATTTTTGGCATCGCGTGAGAACTTCTCTGAGATGACCAAAGTGATTTTATCAATTCTTTGAATAGATGGTCAAATCATCAAGATAAACTTGGATAATATTACCAAATAGATCATCAAAATCTATTTGAATATCTCTCTAGAAAGTGGCACGTACATTAGACAAGACAAAAGGCATGTGTTTGTAAGCAAATGTGCCCCATCGTGTAGTAAAGGTAGTTTTGTATCTATCAGTCCTTTTTACCTTGATTTGATTATATCTGGAAAAAAAAAATCAAGTAAGGACATCATTTGTGACCCTACAACCTGTTTCAAAATTATTTCCATATTAGGGAGTAAAATGATCTTTAACACTTGCTCTATTCAATGCACAAAAATCTACGCATAATCAAATCTGACTAGTTGTTTTCCTAACATGAACTAAGTTTGAAACCCACTCAGAATACTTAACTAGAAATATTATAGCATCTTTCAAGAGTTTTTCCAACTCCTTTTTAATAGTAGCTTCAAGTGCGAGGTTAATGGGTCTTTGTTTTTTCATAACTGTTTTTATCCCTTCCTTGATAGGAATGGAATGTTGTATGAGAGAAGGATCAAAACCACGAAGATCCTCGTATGACTATGCAAAAACATCTTGAAATTCACGTAATAGTTTTGTGAATTTTTCCTTTTTTTCGTCAGAACATTGGGCACCTAGTTTAACCATCTTTGGAGAATCCTAGGTCCAAAGGTTCAAGGAAATGGTATCACACACTTTCCTTTTTGACTCCTCCTCCTTACGTGCTTCTTTTTTTCTCACATCACTCAACAAAAACGAACTCTCAAGAGGAGTCAATCCTTTTGGAAATTTTTCATATTCCATAGATATGATTTCCTTAGGCTTAAATGATTCATTTTATATGAAAGCACAGATGCCTTCGTCATTAGGGAAAACCTGCCATGACTCTACATTATCTAGAATGTGAGGACGATATAAATATTGAAAGGTGCAATCTGTCCTTTGAGGTAGAAGTTGTCAATTAGGGGATTCCAAAAATACAACTAACCTATCAGCCATTAAATTAAGTTCCCTCTTAACATGAGTTATGTTAAGTGATAGTATATTTGAGATAAGCACCCAAATATCTTCGGTATAGCGTTTAATCAACTTATTTCTAGGATATTATATTTTACACGCAAGGTTCACAACAAGTTCAGAGTCACCAAAAATTGTAAGGTGACCGCAACCAAGGTTATATGCATTTTTTATCCCTAGCAGTAAGGCTTCAAACTTAGTGACATTGTTCATGCAAGCAAACTCAAACCTATAATAAAAGTTATGGATTTTACCTATAGGTGAGTATAAGATAATGTTGGATCCATTACCTTCATTTGAGCATGAGCCATTGAAATGCATGTGCCACATACCTTCTTGTAGATCAATTTGTTCTAAAGTTGTGTCACCCTCATGATAAAAGATAGAGTACACCCCTAAGTCTTCCTCAAGATAATTTACATTTGGTTAAGGAATACTCTCTATGTATGGTGAAATTCTTCCTTCTCTTAGGACTATGATATTCTTTCCATTCCAGGGAATAGATAAGTGCGTCCCATCAAGAGAAAGATATCCACCTGTTAGGGCTTTCCATTCTCTTCCTAGGATAATAGAATAGTTTCTTATTGGCATGTCGATTACTTGGATGTTATGGGTTTTCCTTATTTTGGGATGTGCACATAGAACTAAAGTTACATATTTGATTTCACCTATTGTTGAATGTTATAGAAGAGAATGCTTCTAGAATTTTCATTAGTACATGATAAGCCTAACACTTCAACAATGTTTTTTGACATTACACTTGGGCCCGAACCTCCATCAATTAGGAAACAATGGGCTATCTTATCCATAATTTTTACACAAATGAAAAATGGAGTGTTTTTTATAGGGTGTCTAAAATTATTTACACCTATTTTATTTATAGTGGAATCCTTTTCTTTTTACTCTTTGGAAAGATTGGCTATGGTGGAAGATTTTCCTTCCATACAATTCTTGAGATGCTTTTGTTGTTTAGGGATGGAAACCATTTCCAAAAGAGTAGCATAAACCATGATATTATCCAATTGGTTAAGACTGTTACTTGGAAGAGGGAAGAAGGAAGGAACTCCTTGACTCTCAGGAATCTTGACAATTTGTGCATTATTACCTTGTGAATATGAGGCTGGAGTGGAAGAAGCACAAGGAGGGTCGTATTTCCCTTTAGGAGCATAATATTTGTTCCTGGTATTTATGAACATAACTTATTCTGATTCTACCCAATCTAGAACAATGATAGTGGTTTCAGGCTTCTTGCCAAAGATTTTATCTCTAGAAATCTTCTTAACTTCACAAGTGCTTTCTTCATGATTTTCTTTGAAAAAGTTACACCAAGTACAAGACATAATGGCCTTGGGTTGAATTTTTTTTTCATTTGTATTCCTAAAAGGCATTGCGGATGAATAATATTCCCCATGAGTAAGTGAGGGAGAATTCCCTTTTCGTTCATATGTTATCATTCAATTGTTCATATCTTGCACAAGTTGTAGGAGGGAAGACATATCTATTTGTTTGACCGAGTCTCCTTTAGGGAGACTTGTTCTTTCAATTTGTTCTTCCTACTCCATGCAAGTGTGGAGAGCGGAGCCAAGATTTTCAATAGCCTTTTCTTCGAGCCTATGATGTTAAGGAGAGGGAAGAGAATTATAGTAATGCATGAAAGCAGACTGGTTTTGGGGATGGATTAGTTCAGGGATTTGATTGTACAATTTGGTGAAGCATAGATTAAAGGACTTAACAGTCTCACCATATTTGTAATAAATGTTGTTATATTCCATTAACTGTTCGGTCGGGCTCTTGGATTTCCCATAACTGGAATTGAACCAATAAACCAACTCTTCCTAAGTGGAAATGATCTTTGGGGGAATATCAAAGAAATCAGTTGTTTCTTTCCATTGAAGGGAGTTGGAAAATAAGCACATGCATGTATCGTTATCGTTAGCTCCGATATTATCATAAGAATTATAAAGTGTCACTAGGTGTTCATTTGTAGAAACAATGTTATTCCCTGAGAACCTAGGAATATGTTATTTAAACTTGGGTAACATAAGAGTAGAAGGTGCTAGATTCAAGGGAGGAGATATGTGCCATGGGGTGGTCATAGAATCTTCCTCAAACTGAAAAAGGTCGTATTTCTTTATAACTTTAGCAGGGTTGGAAGAAGATTGGATAGGAACTTGATGACTATATATACTACCAATTACCGATGAGGCTGAAGGTTCGGATGACGAAACACCTCCAACACCACTAGAACCACCCGTGGATTCAATTTTGGTAGTGATGGGTAAGGGAGAAAAGGGTGAGCTGGCAGAGTCAGACAAAGTCCTCCTTATAGTGCTTTCTTGGGTCAAAAAAATGGCTTTCATCCTTCCTATTTCAATGGTAGGGATAGCTTTAGGGGACAATCCTCTTCTTCTCGTAGAAATTCAAGAATTTGAGGACATGAAAATGAATACCAAAGACTTAGAAAAAGGGAGGTTACTGTTGATTTCTAGGTTTCCTTTTCCTGGCTTCCTAGTGTCCATGGATATTTGTATCTTGTTCAACTACTTCCCAAGAGCATTCAAGCTCGGCTCAGGTACTTAAGACTATGTTCAATGGTATTGAATAAAGTCAAGGAAATGATAATTTGGTCCTTAAGACTGTATTCAATATTAGGATGCCTTATGGAAGGTACTGTCATGAGAAAATCAGTCAAAGAATATATGAAAAAAAAAAAAAGATTCAATGATAATCATGAATATAATCAACTAGAGAGATATGGAATATCTCCCTAATATGGTCTCCAGATAAATCTTGAGGACAAGGTATGGGACACCTTACTCAATCATTTTCAGATCTTTCATGTCTAGGACAAGATAGTTGGGAATGTCAGCCAAGATTTATAGCCTAAAAGACATTCACTCAATCTGCAAGTATTAATTACAATGATTAAGGTTGGTTTTATAATTTGTATATGTTGCAATGTAAAATAAAATTTATACAAAGCTAATGGATTGTATACAGATTTTACAATAAAGTAACATGGATACCAAAAAGAGAAAAGAAGAACCAAGTCATGAAAACACATGTATGAGACATAACAACAATATGATTTTATTTCATTCTGAGATACCAAAAGTGTATTTATATTTACAAACCCCTACGAGGGTATGGACCAAAGTAGAATTTAGAGATCTTCAATGGGAACCATACAAAAATAATCTGATAGTAAAATAAAACTAAAATCAATGATATGGATCAACTTGCCACAAACTGTTGTAATTTTGACTCTACAAGATATTCTTTATCAGCCATGAAAATTAATTCACAAACATACAAGAATCCACAGAATATCAAGGATGAATCAACACCTCTAAAACAAGCGGTTGAAAAGTAAGATTCAGTCTTGAAACTTGCTTCCTACAATAAGACCCTACTATGAAAAAGAGGATTAGGCATTCAAGTAAACTCATAAATGAATGAAAACTGAACGTATCTCATTAAACTAGAGAGAAAACCTTAGTCATGTATTTATAATTATATTATCCCCTTGTCTCTTCATCCAATTGAGATGTTGTTCTTTTCCAATCAGTTGAAGTAGTTCAACTACTTTCTTTAGTTAAGTTAAATTAACTTAAAAAATTAGTTTAGGAGAAATAAATAATAATAATATAAAAATAAGGGTCTTAATTAATAATAACTAAATAGGTGGGACCCCTTGTGACTTCCATCAATTCTTATTGTCAATCATCAAATACAATGTCCTAAATATAACCATTTATACTATATAACACCCTTGTATCCCCTGTGGATATCATTTAAATTGAATATTAAATATCAACAATAATTTATATCATATCTAAAAAAAAGAATATATCCACATTATCCACAAAATATCCAAAAATAAGGCTTGTTGTCCAAAATATGCTGAAAACCATTAAACAATGTCCTCATCACTGAAAATCATAAAAATAAGCATTTAAAAACCATATTTTCTATTTTGTGAGGCATATTTCCTTTTCTCGCTCCTCTCTCCCTTAGACTTTTATGAAGTAGCTTGTGGTTGATTAGACCCTTGGCCTTGTATCTTGTTGATCACATGAGCAGTCGTCTTTTAAGTGGAGGTGTGAAGATACATATTTAGAGGAATCAGTGGATGGAATAGAGGGGGAGGTCATTGTTTTTACTTTATCTAGCATAGGTTGTGGAATATCAATTTTTAATCACTTGCTAGCATGCGAGGATTGTATTGGAGAAACATCAGGAGAAATTTGAACATTGGGGTTAATTGGTGGTGGTAAAGGAAATGACAAAGTGGGACAACAATGATGGTGAGAGGCAGGGTGGTGGAAAATTTCTTACCAACCGTCATTAGTGAGGACTTTGGGCTGTAATGACACATGTGGAGGAACAAGAATGCTAGGAAAATTCTAAGGAGGCTCAAATGTGTGTTTGTTAGGTCAGGGGTGAATGATACCATGGCCAACCAAATTAAAAAACCCATCTTGAAACAGTTGGCTCAACTCTTGTGGATCAACATCAAAATGAATAGAAAAACGAGGCCTTTTATGGACTCCCTGCTAGTTACCCCTGCCTTTTTTATTTCATCCATTGTTGCCTCTACTGAAAAAACTCATCATGTGGCAACAATTTGATAGTCATGAAGTTATTAAAAAACCATGCATGAAAATATGCATACATAAATCAACAGTTGGCTCTAGAATTTACTATGAGACACATGCAATCCATCCATAATATGTCATTTATTAATTGTCACATGAAAAAATGAATTTATAGGGTTCATGGGAAATATGGAGGGGTTGTATTTAGCAAAACAAATGATATCATGGAGGGGAATTAATATACGAATATTGTTCAAAGAATTAATAAAACAATAAACTATGTATTTAAAAATATCCAGAACATCAGTCCTCAACCTTTGCCACTATCAACTTCCTTTCATTTCCACACAGACTCCTCTTCAAAAAAAATATCACAGAACATGGAATGAATAAGTGAAATTGAGATCGTGAAGGGGGTGTATTTAGATAAAAATGGTAGAATGGCGGGGGGGAGTATCTCATGGATACTGTTAAAATGATACATCAACCATGCCATATTTGATATCAATTTGCAATCAAACTTTCTTAGTTTTAAAATTTTAAAATTTAAACAATACTTTGTTTCCAAAAAACAACCCAAAACTGATGCTTTCTTCACAAAAATGCTCACTTGCCTTATAATTGTATTACACAGTAAACAATTTCCCAGAAATAAAATAACCATAATAACAATATTTCTTGTACATAACAGAATTGAAAAATTAACAACATCGTAATCACCATAGGAAATACAACAAAAGTCTTGAAGTGGAAAAGCTACAATCATAATATCAAAATCAGCAAAGTCTTTAAAACCCATAGGGTCCCGTGAAGTGCCCCAAAATAATCCTTGCATATAACCATAATTTAATCAAACCACAACTTATCAAACTTCTTCATCCTATTTCATTATGGTCCATAGACTTCATCTGAGCATCATATAACTTATAAACATGTTCTTTTTGTAATTACAATAAAACATAACAAGTTTATATTATAACAATAATTCACACATTTCTATCGACCTCATAAAATTCATATGGAAAGACTATGGCTTCAAACGAATAAATGAGTCCAACACTTCCTCCATACTTGCATAGAAAGTGACCAATCAAAACCCTCACCCAAACAAAATAGCACGAACAATGCTTTCATCAAATTCTGAGTAAGCAACACCTTCACAATAATGCATAGGGTTCAACACAACAGTGTATTGTAGGTGGCAGAAGAAAGTGGATTGAAAACCTGAGGGTTTGGCCAAAAAAAAGCATGAAAAATTCTACTCACCACACAATATTCATCATTAATACTAATGGAGTTGGGATTATGGCGTGAGCCTATTATCCATGAATACCAACAATATTAACATACAGGCAGAGTGTCCACAAAAACCCACAGGAAAGAGGGAGAGAGAACCAATTTTCAAACATGGAAGAAAACCCAAAACATGGGACCAGAGGCAAATAAGGCACACGAGTATCCCTCAACCAAATTCTTTTACAACAAAATTGCGAAAAAATACACCAGTAAAAGACACCCACGACTCTTATAATGCCAATGATCTCAAAAAAACCACCATAGGAAACCAAAACTTGAAAATCAACCAACACATAGTCTGAACATTATAAAAACTTTGGAAATACACAGACCATGAGAAAACAATAACCAACTATTGAATTAAAGAGCAGAGCGAATGTTCATGGATGTAAAAGAAAGAAAACCCCATACCTGTGTAAAATATTTCTTAAGGAGAAAAGACCAGCTTGTATACCTTCTCCAGGACCAAGTAAAGTGTAGCAACAACAACCAAAAGATCAAAATGCAAGAATGACTAGGGTGGCGAGCTCGAGGTGAGTTTGAGTGACATACATTTATTGCACATTGCTTCTCCGTTCACACTTTCATTCATGGCTAGTATGAGCCAAGCCCACTATAGAGTTCATCACCCTTTAGAATTCAATTTTATTAATGCATCCAATTGTACCAAAGTCTCCATGTGTTCCAATTTAACAATGTGCCAACATTTGTCACTATCACCATTTCACATATAACAATTTTCTAGGGATACAACCAATCTTGCAATTAAATCAATGCGCATAAAAATTGTTTAAAAACTCTAAGGTGACATAACTGAAATATTTTGCTGGGGAAAACATATTCCAACATGACTTTCAATTCAAACAATGCATGTACCCTTGTGGTATGAAGTCACCACATCACACATATAACTTAAACATGGAGTTTAGGTCCTGTCTCAAAGTAAATGTAACATAATAATACTTGTGAGTGTTATATAAAAAGAACACCATTCCCTTTTAAATCATATCTCCCTTATCATCATCTTTGATTAATCATTCCAAAATATTTTAAACACAAATAAACTGTAGGGATTATCACAACCAAATCATAAGGATGTAAATAATAACTGGTTTTTTTTTCTTCATAGTCACACAAGTTTTACCAGGGGTCCCACCTATTAGTATATTATTAGATATAGTTAAATAATAATTCATAAGGAATTTGCAACCATTTGCAAGCAGGTACCCTATGTTTCTCTTTTGAGCATCAACAAAATGCAATCATGAGCCAAGGCAGATATGACACAATTGCAAGTCACCAAATATGGCAAGGACACACTACAAATTGTGGTGGAGCAAGTCTAGTTGGAGACATAGGAGGAGAAGAAACATGCAGATAACCTTGAGCAAAACCTGAAGGAAGTATTCACAAAGATTATGGACAGTGCCCAAGCAGCCGTGAGAAATGTTGAAGAACAGATTATTGCACATATGTTCGAAGGGTATAGAAAGGAGATCGAGGAACTCAAGGAAAAATTAACATCAAAAAATCCCCCCGAAGTCACACCTGAAAGGGAACAAGAGGCACCCCTTCAAGTATAAATGATCGAAAGAAAATCCAAAGAGGTCACATAAATTTTTATTAGGACCGCGCACTTATGGATGACTTTGGATGAAGATGAGAGGGTCAAATAGTTGGACCAACAAGAGGAGAAAATCAGTGTTGCAATGCAGGAATTGAAGTAGCGACATAATTCCATGAGTATTATAGAACCATTAAAAGGCACATAGGAGATGAAGACCCTGCATACAGAATTGAAGACTACATAGATCAACAAGAAGGCAAGGAAATCCCAATTAGAACCTATCCAAGAGTAAGAAGCACACACAAATTTTGAACTGGAGGAGGCGAAGATAAGGATGTCTCAATTTCATGCCAAGAGCACAAAATATTTGAAGGAACAGATTACAACACAGAGGGTAGAGGAGCTCACGGAGAAAGTTGCGTAAGTGAAATCCAAATGGGAAGAATTAAAAGGAAAGTTTCATGACTTGGAGAAGGCCATGCAGGGAGAAAACACCACCTAAGTGTCTTGGGATGAGCCACATGTTAGTGTTGGGGGCCTGTTGGCCCAGGCCTACTTTGGAAGAAATATTTATTTTGGGCGCAGGCCTAATTTTGGAAGAGAAGGTCTATTTTTGGAAGTCCTCGCCTTAGGAGGTAGGAAAGCAGCGTGCAAAAAAAAAGGAAAAATAAATGTGGAATGCATGCATACATACCTAACTATGCTAGGGTTAGGGTTTTTGACAAAGATTGTAATGACTATAAGCCAATAGAATAGTATAAATAAAGAACTAGGAGGTCTAGGTTGGGGGTTGGGAATCTATTGATTGTAGTAATTTTTGTTATGGTTCTTATGGTAGACTCGAATAAGCCAGTCTTTGAGGGTCGGGTCATAGGATGAGGATCCTGGTGTGATCTAATCATCCTCCCAAAGGGTACTTACCTTCATTTTGATTGTAATATTGAAGATGTAATGCATACAATGTAGATTTTGTAGTAGAATAAATAAAAGAGAAGAGAATACAGATCCTTATGGACGTGTCCCAGGAGGGTGTGAACCATGGTAAAACATTGTGTTCTATGTGATGGTTAATTAATGCTTTTACTATTATGTTAATCATTAGCTCAAGAATGAATGGTTAAAACTAGTTATAATAGCATGCATGCCTAGGTAGAAAGATGAATGAATGATAGAAGTAGATGAATGATTAATGATGATGTTGCATAAGGAAAAGGACCTAACCACAATCCCCACTCATTCATATACTGAAAACACTTGAGTATTGCAGTCCCCCATAAAGTTATTTCGGGTGAGACTACGTTGTGCACCCTATGCACAACGTTTTCTTGTGGTTTATCGGTAGGGCCGATAGTTTTGAGGGTTTTTGTTGGAAACCTATTTGAGATCAGAACCTAGGTCAACCCAAGTAGCCAACAATCTATGATCTTCAAAAACATTTCCTCATAGGTTCGCGAACCATACACTTCCTGCTGACATATGTCCACACTTTTCCCCACTGAAGCTCGCGGACTAGCCTTCTTCCTTCATTGGACTTCACTAACATCAAATATTAGCTTCATATATAATAATTAGTATTCATAAAATTAATATTCCAATTGAATCTCCTCTATGTTTTAATGAGGATCTCATGATGACATGCAATTGACATGCAACTTGTTAACTTATGTTTATAGTCACTTTAATATGCAACTACCATGCAACCTGTTAACTATTGTTTACAGTTACTTTAACATGCAACTTACATGTAGTTTATTAAATTCTATTTACAACTACTTTACCTTGACATGAAACTTGTTAACTTCCCGTTAAATGCTTGACATCAATGACAACCAATATTTCAACAATTCAATGAAAATCGATCTTTCAAAAACTAATATTTCAACAGCTACATCTTGGCACCTTGGGAAAATAATTCCTAGAAGTTGTCTCACATGGAGAGAATTCTCAAAGGCCTGAAAACCCTCTTCTTCAACAACACACGGGTCTGACAACCTACCTCTTCAATATCACATGGGCCTGACAACCTGCCTCTTCAACAACATGCAAGCCTCCCAAATTACAAGTTATGTGATGACAACAAGGTTCTGGTACATAGCAGAGGAGTGATGGTATGAATGATGAGGGAATGAGTGAAAAATACCCCCAAAATACACTAAGTCTCAACTATATATTTGAATGGTTATAACTAGATACTTGTCACCTTAAGAACTAGCTTATCTCCACTTGGTGACTCATTCCCATCCCTTAGGATATATATATATATATCCCATAAATTATAATTTTGGAAATATTATTAAAATATTCCCTTGGGCTTAACCCCTCTTCCTAAACTCTTAGCCCCCATTTTCCTTTCTAGTGGGATTTACCCCCCCATCTCTTTTCGTCAGATTGGTCTGCATCAGTGATATGTTTTCATTAATATCTGAGTGTGATTACTTTTTACAAAGATAGGCGCACTGGAATTTTAACATCCAAGATCTCCAGCCTAATAAGCACACAAACACTTTGGCCTCAATATATATATATATATATATATATATAAAGGATCTCTGGCCCCAATGTATTCTATCTACAAAAATCAGTCTGATGCACACTTCAAGGTAATCCTTGCACACTTAATCAGTTGCACACAAAAATATGAATGGCCGCACACTTATCCCTTTGTGTGCGCATCCAATACAGAACCCAAAACTTGGGTGAAAACAACTCACCAGCCTATATGTACATTTACATTTACATTTACAATTGAGGTTTGAACAAGGGGTATTACATTCCCCTCCTCCTTATTTATGCATTGTCCTAAGTGCATGATATACACATGTACAATAAAAACTTCAAAAGTTTTCAAAAATATGTGGGTACTCTATGGACATAGAATCCTTGTGCTCCCAGGTTGCATCCTCAATACTATACCACGTCCATTGGACCTTTACTGTCTTGATGGCTCAATTCTAGAGCTACTTGATCTCTCCATCCAATATGTGAACCGGTTGCACTTGAAAGTTTCCTTCTGGCTCCACCTGAATCACATTGTAATCAATGCCATGATTAGCATAAGGTACATATTTTTTAAGAAAATATACATGAAATACATTATGAATGCACATGGATGTAGGTAGTGAAAGCATGTATGCAATAAGAAAAATCCTCTCCAGGATTTCAAACAACCCACAATAACATGCTACCATCTTTGAACAATTTCCCAACATCAGAGAACTTCATTTTGCGCTCACTTTCAAGAACACGTGGTCACTGACTTTAATTTCTCTATGAGTTTTTCCTTTATTTGCATATATTTTCTTCTTGTCTCGGGAAGCCTTTAAGTTTTTATTTATTTTCACCATCTTCTCTTCCATTTCCCTAAGTAAATCTGGCTTGACCACTACTCTTTTTGTTGGGTTGTCCCAACTCATTGGTGCTTTTCACCTTCTTCCTTAAAGTGACTCAAATGTGATCATCTTTAAATATGTCTAATACCCATTACTATATTAAAATTCAACCAGATGTAGATAATATTCTCATTTTGTTAGTTTGTCTATTAGACACAATTGTCTTAGGAACACCATGCATCCCAACAATTTCTCTCATATAAATACTAGAAATGTTATATGCCTTGTGATTTAACTTCATCGAAATAAAATGGGAAGCTTTAGTAATCTTATCCACCACCATCATGATGGAATCATGTTGTTTGGAAGTGCTAGGAAGCTTAGTGATGAAGTCCAATGCTACAACTCCCCATTTCCACTGTGGAATGGGAAATCGTTGTAGTAAACCAGTTGGGTGTCCATGCCCAGCTTTCACTTTTGACACTCCATACATCTGGATATATAGTCAGCCACCTCTAGCTATATATCCAACCACCTTTTTCTTCATGCATGGTCAATAATATTGTGTCTTGACAGCTGCAATTGTCTTTTGGTAACCTGGGTGACCAACATAAGGAACATTATTCATTTCATTTAATATCAAAATTTTCAACTCCTAAATATTTTGCACATAAATTATGTCCCTATAAATGAGGATTCCATCCTCTCTCAACTCATAATTTTCAATTTTTTGTTGCAAATTACATTGCTAAAAAAATTCCTTTATTACCATGTATTGTTGATCTGATTTTGCAGAATTTAAAATTTTGTCTTTTAAATGTGATTTATACATGATAATGGTTGTATCACGCATCTAATGAAATATCCTATTGAGTGCATCATCTACCTTGTTCTCTTTACCTTTGATATGCTTGATATCAAAGTCATAATCACTGAGGAATTTCAACCATCTTCTTTGTATGGAATTTAAAGTTGGTTGTCATAACAAATATTTCAGACCACTATGGTGTATTATCAGCTCAAATATTTTACCCATGAGATATTCCCTCCACATCTTCAAGGAATACACTATGGTTTTCAATTCTAAGTCATGAGTAGCATAGTACCTTTCATGCTCTTTTATTTTTCTTGATTTGTAAAATACCACATCCCATTCTGACTAAGGAATCTCACAAGCCCTTCTTTACAAGCATCCATGCATACAATGAAGTCTTCATTTGGGTCAACATTCCTTATTATTGGTGCACTTGTCAATAAAATCTTCAAGTCTTGAAAACTCTTTTCACAATCCAGATTCCATTCAAATCTCACACCCTTCTTTTGCAAGGATGTAATTGGGTTTGTAATATTTGAGAAACCTTTAATAAATATTATATAATACCCCACAAGTCCCATGAAGAACCTCACCTTAGATACATTTATTAGTGTTGGTCATTCTTCAATGACTTATCTTTTTTGAATCCACTGCTATCCCTTCCTATGAAATAATATGTCTCGAGTAATGGATCTGCGTTTGGTAAAATGAGCACTTGCTCAACTTTGCACAAAGATGATGCTCCCTAAATACTTGTAGCACCATCCTCAAGTGATTCTCATGCTCTTCTTCAGATTTAGAGTAAATAAGTATGTCATCCAAAAATACAATGACAAACTTATCTAATTAATTTCTAAAAATTCCATTCATTAAACACATAAAGACAACTGCTTCATTTGATAACCCAAATGTCACCATTGTGAACTTAGAATGGCCATACCTCATTTTGAAGTTGTTTTGTTTATGCCTTCTTATTTATTCTCACTTGGTGATAGATGGATTTTAGGTTAATCTTTGAAAATATCTTTGTATCTCTCAGCTAGTCAAAACAATCATCTATCCTTGGAAAAGGATATTTGTTCTTTATTGTTACCTTGTTCAACTTCTTGAAGTCAATGCAAAGAATCAATGTACCATCCTTACTTTTTACAAATAATATTGGGGCACCCCAAGGTGACACACTTGGGGGTATATACCACTTATTCATATGCACTCCAAGTTGTATGTACAATTCCTTCATATTTGGGGTACTCGTCCTATAAGGAGTCTTAGATACTAGAGTTGCTCCAGGAATCAGATTAATAGAGAAATCAATATCTCTCTTGGGTGGTAACCTTGGAATTTCTTTGAATGCATCTTCAAATTCTTTTAGGGCTGCATAATATTCCATATATGGAACTTTATCCATGGATGCCTTCTCCATATGTGTTGCAAATACTCGACATCCTTTCTTGAATCCTTTATTCAATTGTAGGGATGAAAATTCTCTAATAGTTACAATTCTTGGAATTACTTGAACTCTTCTCAAGTTTTCTTGCTCATCCAAGAAAATAAATACTTGATTATATTAGTCTAGGACAACATGGTGTTGGTCCAACCAATCCATATCAATGAGGCAATCATATGAGCCCAAAGGTATGATGTTCAAATATTCCCTATTGCTTATCTCGTTCATGTACACTGGACATGCCTTAACCATCTCATTAATTTTCTTTTTAGCTCCTATAGCTAACTAAACCAACCAAGGTTTCCCAAGCTTACTTCTTGGAAAATTAAATCTTTCCACCATCTTAGGATAGATAACTATGACTAGATCTTGAATCAATTAAAATAGAAATGGGTTGGTCATTAATCTTACCTTCCACTTCAATCATGTGAGATTGAAACTTAGCTTGCTTGTTATCCATGGCTACATAGATACTTGGTACATTTCTACCCATGTCTTCAATGGTAGCAGCTTGATGTACATTGTGAACAATAATCATTATTTCACGTATGTGAGGGAAATACATGCACATATGGTATCCCTCACAACCCTAACACTTCATTGGCTATTGTCATGGTATTTGTTGATTAAGGATTTTTCCCTTGTGATTGTGGGTCGTAATCATAGCAGAGTAAGACCAAGTGAAAAAAACACAAAAATAAAAGAAAATAACCACTTTATTTAGGAGAATATAGAGGTAGAGAGGAGAACAAAAGGTGCACCTTATTCTATCGTTTGATGTCGATCCTTGCTCCAATTCACCAAAGAACCCCTGATCTTCCGATGGAATTAACCTGCAAGACAGATACAAAACTAGGGATACGATGAAAGTAGTTATACAATTATAAACATGTGCATATAATATGTTAGATGTGAAGTAAGAATATAGATAAATGTACAATGAGGACAAATTTGGGGTAAAACAAGCTCTTTTATTACCAACAAGTAGGAAAGGTAAGTTACAACCTTATCCATCCTAAGGAACCATATTGAAGCCAATTGTATGGGTTCCTATGGGAATATTCAAGAATAAAATCAACCTATAAAGACTTATCTCAATGACTCAGATAGGGTTATACCATGCCACACTCAATATTTTAATCCATGGCCTAACCCTTTCCAAATGCTTGGTAGAATTTTCCCTAAAATTCACCTCCGAAATCATTTACAAAACATGATTTAAGTCATTGAGAGAAGTCTTTATCAGTTGAGTTGATGCTTGAATATTCCTAAAGGAACCCAGATGGTTGGCTTCAAGACTGTGCCTTAGCATACTGAAGGGAGTTTAAAAAAGGACGATGCATAACCCTAATGCACGAGCTTCTCCCAATTATTTAGTTTTGGAAGACTTGTCTCAGATGCCTTGGGCTATGTCTACTTTGGAGGTTCTCCAAAGATTCCCTTCATAGCATATTGCATTGTTATCTGTCATAGGAGTTGCAAACTTTTCTAGTCATCTCGTTATGAATTTTGATGCTACTTATGTACGACCATGCCTTCCATATCACGTGGCATTTCAGATAGGGGTTGTTTGTAACTATCTCTTAGTAAAAAGGGCCTTCATTGATGAAGGATATTCCATGTGCGTGATGTCTTTGCCATGTTAGAAAGTTATCGATTCTCCTGAACTTACCCCTTCCCATACACTCTTGACTATTTCAATGGACTTTCATTTCGACCACATGGTATGATTCCATCGTGTATGGTTACAATGAAAACAAATTTGGGGGAAAAATATATTTTATTACCAAGAAGTAGGAAAGGTAAGTTACAACCTTGTCCAACCCGAGGCACCATCTTGAATCCAACTGTCTGGGTTCCTCCGGGAATCTTCAAGCATCAACTCAATCAATAAATACTTCTCTCAATGACTCATATAGGATAAGAATACACCCTATAGTCATATAAAGGATAAAGAAGCTCTGGAAAAGGAGTTTCCAAATTAAAGGGGATGTTGCTCAGAGAATATGGAGAAGGGATACTTGTTAGATGTTCACAACATAAATTTTCACCAAGGGGCGTGTCCCCATATTATCCCTCAATGATTTTTTATATCTTCCCAAGGAGGTTTGGGGAGTTGTATTTTGTTGAGTATGGGCCAGGGTCATTGGGAAACGATCCCAACTGAAAAACCCACTCGAAAACACAAAATTAGTTTATTTTTCACCAAAAATGAGGGCATCCATAGGTTGCAGTGAGGAAAGGAATGGATGTCCATGTGTTTCACTAGGGAAATCTCTGTATATTCTCCTAAAGCATTTTTTTAGATGATTTTGGAGGTGATTTTTAGGGAAACTTCTAGCAATCATTGGGAAAGAGTTAGGCCATGGCACAAAAACATGAGTGTGGCATTTTGTGCTATAACGTATGCCCCCTAATGTGTGAGGTCAGAAGGGGAAAATGATGTCTGAAATACATTATGAACTATGAGAGGAGAGGATTAATCAAAGTATCCACACAGGTTCATGAACAACTGATTCAAAAATAAATAACTGTCAATAATGATCAAGAAAGAGTTTTGTTTCCCAAGTCAGGCATACCCATGCTCATGAGTGATAAATCATGGCCACCAAATAAAATACACTATGGATCCATGGTACATATGAAAGTATGACTAATGTCCATGGACATGAACAATACATAGTGGATCCATGTGATAAATATGAAGTAACAAGCATGGCCATGAACGATACACAATGGATCCATGTCAAGGTATATCATATCCATGAAGAGATACATAGTGGAGATATGTCTCAAAATAAAGAATAGAGGATATATGGGACCAAGAGAATGAACAAGATAATCACATGCAAGTATAATGTCTATGAGATGGCACCATATGATTCAAGAAGGAACACAAAAGAGGTGGTGCTCGTGCTTCACCCAGAGTATTCACAACGATTCGTCGTGGTACAAGTCTACACTATGTGAATAGAAGAGTCAATGTCGAACACAGTGAGACATCATTTGATTACTATTATTGATGTATACCATTAACAAACGCGATACACCCCACCTATAATAATGATGGGAGTCAAGGTACCATGGTACTATCTAACAAGTGTGAATGAATGAGTTGGTGTCAAACACCTGGTAGAGACTATCAAATAGGGGACACTGATGTATTCCCATTGTCAATAGTGAGGGAACTTTCCCCTAATGACTGCAATCCCCAAGGTACCAAACATATCTCTAGATCCATATCCCAGAGAAATATGTGTCGAAGTAGATGGGAGGGAACCTGCTGGAAGGAAGGAATTAAGGAATTCTCCATCATATAGCATGAGGGGTGGTGGAAAGCCAAATATTTGGAAGATATCAAATGAAGATATTGATACTTGTGATGATGAGACTTGACTTGGAAAGGCCAACTTGCAAGGTTAAAGGATAACTACAGAATGGTCGACACTGGTTGGAAACTTTTCGTTGAACATAAGCACGACACATTATGTGACCTGGGTAGCATGACTCATAAAATGGGATACATTTGTGACATAAGAGGCATCAACAAACACTCCATATAGTTGGAAGAATAACCAACCGAGGGACAAAAAACTCAAAGAAAGATAAGGTCTCTTAAATCCATACTAAACCCAAAACGATGAGACACAGACTCAAGATTGTGCTTTGTTCAAGACTGCTTCCAACAAAAGAGATCGATTTTTTCCCATTATTTTTGGTTTTTTAATTATTATTTTTTTTTCATGTTAGAGAAGCCTGGAAAAAGAATAAAATATTGCTTATAGTATAGTGGAGGAAATGAGTGTCACAGGAAAGAAAACTAGTTCCAGAGCGCAAGGAACATACTTATTCTCAATGTAAGGAAGCATGTGTAGGATAAGGACACTCGGGGTATGTTCCCTCTAGGGTTAAGGTATCGAGTTGCAGAGGCATAAAATTAAAGGATGGGAGCCAATAGGAAAGCTAGCCATGGTCACAAGTGTCCTCGTATCCGTGTACGTGACATCATCATGGGTACCCTCTAAAACAATAGCGTACACCTGACACTCCCGAAGAAGAAGTTCTTGGATTTCCCAAGCTTTCAGTCTATTAGTTTTTCCTTCATGTTATTCAACTTAGTGGTACTCTAGTCATACACCATAGGTATTAAGCATTGAACCCCATAATGCATTTGTACCCATGATGCCAAGTGTAAATATTTGGATCCCACGATCTGAACCAAGGTGAATAGAATGACCTGGAGGCTCAAGTTGATTATTCATTTAATTAGCACTTGCGATCCACTCTTATTGTTTCCATTGATGCAATACTCATGGACCAAGATTATAGATCGTTTCATAGGTGGAAAAATGTACAACCCTTTTGACGACAAATTATTTAGTTGGTGGAAGAGACAAAATCCCTTTATCAAGGATTACCCATATGCGGGTATCAAATTCACCAATGATCTGGATTTCATCATACCTGCTGGAGACGAGCTTCAAGACACATGTAACCTTTCACTTTTGTGTTATTTAATTTTTAGAAAATGTAGAAAATTATTTTTTTGTGAGATCCAAAATACTGACAAGTACTTTTTCTTCTATGCAGAAAGAGCACCCATGAGATTGACCAACATCCCGTGATATAGTTGGAAAAGAAGAGGGGAGGCAATACTGAGTGACAATACAACTAGGACATTGCATAGTGTAGGACAGAACTTTGAGGATCTCATGCACAATGTACCTATAGTGACTATTGATGACCTCCCCATCGGCATGCGGTGACATGTCATAGGAGTACCCAAGCCATAGGTCCGACTGTTCCATTGTTTAGCCAATGCCATATGTTTTTATGGTAGGGTGCACCAACATTAGGCCTAGACATACTATGTGATCATAGCACAATTTTGTACTTGTATAAAATTATATGACTTTCAAGGGCTAGTAGGCCCTGTACTTTTTACTCTGATGGATCTCATTTTGATATATATTATTTTTTTTTTCATTATATACATTTTATTTTTTACTTTGCAAAATTATATATACATGTGTCTATCTTTTCTTTGCTTTATTAATGATACGCATGCAAATATAACACATAATTAGCATAAACATTGGCTAACTCATTAGCTCTCCTAGGAACATGTTCGTAATTAATCAACTCAAAATAAAGTTCCAGAAGATGTACCCTGAGGAAAAACCGTACCATGAGGAAAAACCATAATAACATTGGATCTCAAACTCGATAAACACCATTTAACTGTGAAACTACCAATTGTGAGTCCATGAACACTTTAAGGTGATAAATACCATAAGACAATTCATCTCGTAAAAGATCAATGACAATGCTATATTCAGAAACATTGTTGGTAGTTGCTCCGAGATATGCACCTCCAACGAATACTAACTTCCTAGAAGGAGAATAAATCACTAAAGTAGCAGATGCTAGGTGTTGATTATGGTGACTGGCACCATCAATGAATCCGAAGTAAATAAATGAGTCCTCGGGAATCTACAACACAACAGAAGTAAATTGATTACTATTGCAACAAAAAAGACCAAAACGTAAGAAAAGTTACGTAAAATATAGACACTAAAAATACAAGAGATCTAATGCTCAACCCTCAGGGCTAAGCATAGTACTTCTTCAAGTAGATTCCATTTTTGGGCTCTGATAGCATATTTCCTTCAAAATCAGTGAGCTTGTAGGATCCTTTTTCTAAAACTCGTTTCACGACATACGGTCCAAACCACATAGCATTGAACTTTCCTTTCCCCAAGACATCCTTGTATTGGTTGTAGAACAACACAAGATATCCTTAGGAGAACACCCTGGGATGGATAGAATTTTCATATTGGGACTTGACTCATTTCTTATGCGCTCCGTTCACTAAATTTTCATCTCATCTTTGCTCATCAAGATGTTCAAGATAAACTAGGCACTCTTCAAGATGGTTCATGTCTTAAAGGAGCTCGACTGTTATTTTAAGTGAAGAAACTTCACATTCAATAGGAAAAACTGCTTCCACTCCATGTATGAGTTGGAAAGGTGAGAAGCTAGTAGCAATTTTAACTAAGGTTTGGTAAGCCCACAAGGCTGGGTAAAGCATCAAGTTCCAATTGGTGTGGGATGAATTCACTATTCTTTTTAAAATCGTTTTTAATGATTTGTTCATGGATTTAACATAACCATTATCCTAGGGATAGTAAGGAGACAAATGTTCCTGCCTAAAACCTAGTTTCAATGCTAGTTATGACATCATTTGGTTCTGAAAGTGACTTCCATGGTCAGTGAAAATATCTCTCAGAACCCAAAACCTAGCGATGAACTGATTGAAAATGAAAAGTGTTGTTGTATCTCCATCATTAGAAAAATTCGACATAGCCTCGACCCACTTAATGAAGTATTCAATGAATATGATAATATAACAATGCCCCCTAGTCGAACCTAGGTGGAATGTCATAAAATAAACCCCCCACTTGGTGAAGGTGCCAACAATGGTGATAGGAAACATAGGAGCAGGATGTGCATGCATTTTCTTAGTGAAAATTTGGCATGGATGACACGTTTTGACTGCTTCAAAGCAATCTTTGAAAATTGTGGGCTAAAAGTAACTTGGACGCAATTTTTTTTGGGTTGTTTCCAACCCAGATAAGTGACCACCACATGCTCCACTATGGCAATTGTTTAAAAAAACCTTCGCTTCTTCAAGAATTAAGAAATGCCTAAGGATAGACTCCAGTCCTTGCTGATACAAAGTGTCAGCGACATTGAGATAGTTCTTATCCATATGGTAGATATGTCATCTCTCGTCTCTTGAGAAGTTTGGAGGGAACTTTAGATTTTGGAGATATATAAGGATATCCACATACCATGAATCAGACGAAGAGATGAGGAAAATGTGCGCATCCAAAAATGAGTCTACCATTTCACTTTCATCGTTCTCTACTGAAAACTATGACATAACTTATAAATTACTAAAGACATATTATACTTCACAGACGAAAATTCCAAGTCGAACTCCTAAAGCAAAACAATCCAGTTGTTGTACTTCCCACCAATAATTCTCCTCGTCAAAACATATTGAAATGGATTTATTGTGGCGATGACGATTTTATTCTATAATAGCATGTAATTCCAGAGTCACTAGATAGCATGAAAAGTTTCCAAATCCAATTTCTCCACATGTGAATACTTAAGTTCAAGACCCATGATATAAAAACTCAAGTAATAGATGATTTGATCTTAGAGATCATCATCCTCCTGAACTAAAACCATGCTAATCGAAGACTTTGTTGCTGCCAAATACAACAAATAGTATCGATTGTAATTTGGGGGACTCAAAAATGGATTCGAAACCAACAACTTATTCAAAGCATCAAAAGAACATTGTACAACTTTGTACCAATAGATGGGACCCCTTTCTTTAAAAGGTGCATAAATCCCTTTGTTATGTTATCATAGTTCAGAAGAAAATGTCTAAGGAAATTTTCCTTTCCTTGTAGGCTTTGAAGTTGTCTGATAGTGCACGGGGGAGGAAACTGATTGATTTTCTCAACCTTCAAAGGTTCAACCATGATCCCTTTTGTCAAAACTATGAATCCTAAAATATGACCAGAGGTCACACAAAAAATGCACTTGTGTGGATTCAATCGAATCCTATAGAAATGATATCGTTCTAAAACTAAGAAGAGGTGTAAGAGATGTTAGGCCCTCTTTCACGAGTGAGCCATGAGATCGTCTAAGTATGCCTCCACTATGTTCTTCAAATCATGAAAGGAAAACATCATGGCTCGCTAGAATGTCACACCATTGTTTTTAAGACCAAATGACATCTTCCTGTAAGTGTAAGTACCCCAAGGACATATAAAGGTCATCTTGTGTTTTTCTTCCGAATGAATTTCAATTTGGATGTATCCAGAAAAACCATCCATAAATGAGAAAATATTCATCCCCTTACTTATCCAACATATGATCAATAAATGGTGTGGGGAAGTTGTCTTTAGGACATGCCTTATTTAGGTCCCTAAAATCCATGAAAACACGAATTTTGCCCTACTTCTTATCGATGGGAACAGGGTTGGAGACCCACTCTGTAAGAGGAAATGGGTAGATAAAGCCTCCATTGAGAAGTTTCTCAACTTCTGCCTTTATTTTCGCTTCTTTTCTTGGGTTCACAGGTCTCAACTTCTGACGATCCGGTTTAACATTCTCATAGGTTCAAATCTCATGTTGAACTATTCAAGGATAAATTCCAAGGATTTCCTTGTAAGACCATGTGAAAATATCTCGAAAATCCTTAAAGAGTGTTGCATATTGAGTGATCTCGTCTTGTGATAATTCCTCTCCGATAAAGACTTTCTTGACAACTTCAAGATTTCTAGAAATGTTAATTGGGATCATTTCTGATATGTTAGCCATGTTTCCCTCGGCATATATGCCATGTATAGCCAAAGGATTTACCACTCCATCAACAATCTCATACACGACTGAGTTGAACTCTCCCCTATGAATTATGTTGAGTTCTAGAAGGAAAAATGATCTATGATGTAAATCCTCCCATGGCCTTTCCTCTTCGACTATCACCTCAATAATTTCTTCGTCTGAAGGCAAGATGGTATATAAACAACATTGAGAGCTTGAATAGACTTGAGCCCAAATAGGCTCAGGAAAGAGATCATCCTCCTCTGTGACCAAAGGAGTTTGATATGGGTCTACTTTGGCCGGTTGAATGGCTTGATAAGCTAGTTCAACAGTAGGAAAAGGTTCAGCTATCCTGGTGTGAACTCGACCTTCAACCATAATATATGGTGAGGGAAGGTTCCATGGGTCATGTATATACATCGTCCTAAAAGAAGAGACCTTAATAACTGGAGTATCTCAAATGTACGAAATCGGTGCGGGGATATCAAAATATCCCATTATCGATGGGTACATCCCACAACCAATGCTCTCAATGGATGCCTGAGAGTTTTCAATACAAGGGACAATAGAACCAATATTGTCTTCCACAATAGAAAGGTTGGATGTTTCTTGATAGATAGTAACAATCCTTCCCTCACAAGGAAAGCATATAATCCAAAAAATTGTTGAGATGACAATTGTCATGGAATAATTCCATATTCTTCCTAACAAAATATTATAGTCGAGTGACGTGTTGACTACTTCAAATTAAAAACAAACAGAATTCCCCCCAAGCATAATTGGACACAAAGGAATCAGACTATGTGGTTGAAACAAACTTCCATCGAAAACAGTCAAGAGTGTAGGGGAAGGGGTAAGTTCAAGAGAATTGATATCTTTCCAACATGACAAAGAAATCATGCACGTGGAAGCTCCTTCATCAATGACGTTCCTATTTACAAATAGATTGTTTCAAACAACCCCTATCTAAAATGCCACATGATATGGAAGGTGTGGTCACACACCAATAACATCAAAATTCATAACGAGCTGACTAGTAGAGCCTGAAACTCCTATGGAAGATAACAACGCAGTACACTGGGAAGGGAAACTTTGGAGAACCTCCAAAGAGGACATAGCACAAGAAATCTGAACCAAGTATTCCAAAACTAAATAATTTGGAGAAACTCGGGCATTAGGGTTATGCGTCATCATTTTGTAAATTCCCTTCGGTATGCATGGTGCTACTTCTTTCTCGGGCCTCTCTATTTGGATAGGAGCCCGATATTATGAATTTTTCTTCCATTTCTCCATCGACTCAGGGTTATCATAGTTATGATTTCTCGTTGATAAGTCTACATCTTATTTTATCTTCGAGGATTTAATAATGCTTACAACTCTGTTATATCTGTCAGAGGGGGGAGTACTCGAAGTGTCACCTTATAGGTTGAAGTTGGAAGTGTTGGCTTGCAAGTTCTACCCTTGCGAAAAAGGGTTTTGCAACATGACAATTGTTTTTCATTGGTTCAAATTGATAATCCATTGGGATTCTTCCATTCGTAGGAATTGGTGAGTAAGGTGATCATCACCACAAATATTACAAGGAAATTTCACTTTCCTCTTCTCATCTTTTTTCCCCTCAACATTTTTATCTGACTTATTATTATTACCCCCACCACCTTTCTTAAACTTTACTTTTTTATTATATCCAGGTTGTTGAGGACCCTTTGAAGTCTTCATTTGCACCGAATGTACATTTTTATACTAGGTGGTGGGGGGTCATCGAGCCAGTGGCTGGACCGGCCACAGGTTATTGAATAGTAAGTTTCTGCATCTGGCTAGTGGCCAGGTATATGGATTTTGTCTGAGAAGAACCCACTATGCCATTGGCATGTGGGTTGGTGTTTGGATTTTCCAAGTTGAGATTTGAACTTGGTGAATTTTTAATAATGTCATAGAACATGCCTAACTGAGAGTATATAAGGTCTAACTGTTGCGCTCTAAAAATCGTATGTTCCTCTGAAAACACTCCCGACGTTGTGACATATTTTGAAATATACCAGAGTAAGGATTTGAAGAACCATTCGAGGAGGAACTATGGTGGGACTGTATTCTTAATCAGGCTCCTTTCTCTCCTCCATTCCTAAATGTGGTCGAAAATGTGTGTGGCATTGTCCTATTCAAAGTTAGCCAACAATTTTGTCATGACATCGTACCAGATAGGGAATTGGGAGTGGTTTAAGAAAACCATATCTAAGTCACCAAACGTCAATTACTTCCCCCTCTCAAGTTCAATATACCATTTGGTAGTGTCTCCAGTGAGAGTATGCTAGAATGGACATAATCTGATTGAATCGTTTTTTAACGAGTTGGACGAGCACCACAAGTAAATGTTGTCACGTGGTCCTGTGGGTCATTGCCTCTTTTCCCCTTAAACTTTGGGATTTTTGAAGGTAATTTAGTTGGGACCATGGGCCAAATTAGGTCACGACAAATAATATCATTCATCAACTTGGACATATATAGAAAATTAAATTTTTCCAAAAATGGTAACCTAGGCTGCATCATCGACTGATGAGAAGCGTGAAAAGAAGGGCCTAGATTATAACTAGCACCAGGTTTCCAGAAAGAGTTTGCTATAGAACTAGAGCTCAAGATAAATCATTTTGGTCCCTATTTAAATGGAGGAAAACCTCCACCTATATGGTTCCTAAGAGGAAAATTAGGATTACCTTCAGTGGACCCCCCATGGAAAGGAATAAATTCTGGCATGTGAGTGGACTGACCTAGAAAGGGGTTTCCCCCTTGCGACATTCCTTGGAATGGATCCCCTTGTCCTTGGAGAGGATTTGTCCCCAAAGGAACCCTTTGCAAAAAAATATGTCCTTTCAAGGGGATATACTAACCTTGGAAGCGGTTTCCAGCTACCGACACAACAAACAGGGTAAAAGGGTTTCTCCCACACCCACCATAAAGTGTGAACATGGTCGAAGTTGGAAACATACTAGCAAATTGGGATCCACTACCCATGGAAGCACCCCAACCCCATGTGGGTTTACAGTTGGAAAATGGAACAATTCCACTTCCCATGAATGGAGATGATGGAGGAATGTGACCTTTACCCCAAGAAAAGGCATAGTAAGGAGCTTGAATGCTCCCCACACCAACATTTGATAACTAGTTCATTGGCTGAGAAATCACCAATGCGTTAAACATGCCCATTGACACCATTCTGTAAGAGAAATAATTTGTTGTTGACATTAAAGATGTTGTTGCACTTGAAACTCAAGTGGGGCTGAAAACTGAAGAGGCAACGCTACTGCTTGTCACAAAGATGGTGGATTGAACCACATTTTTTATTTGATCCGACATACCAGGAGGAAATATCCCTCTAGTAATGATTTCCAAGGTGGTAGTTATAGGTGCTCCTGACCCTGACATTGGTGAAGTGTCACCCATAATGACCCACTGAAGGAGGATACTATCAACAAAGTCTTATCCTAGAGGAGGGAATCGTATGACTGTAAATGGGAAAGTCAAAGGTAATGGAGAATTAGCATGTGGAGCGAATTCCTCAGCTCCAAGATCCTCAACAATTACCTCTCCTGGTTCATTGACTTATGGAGAGTTATGGTATATGATCTCAGACTGACCAACCAATATGAAAGTGTCAGAATGATCGATCTGACACCTTTGAGGAGGCGAGGGATAATTATTCCTAATCTCCTCCTCAGGTGGAGGGCCTTGAATTCTCCTTGATATTCAAGGCGGTAGGTTGGCCACTTTGAGGGGTTATCTCTTGGTTTCAATTGAATCTCCTACCTAAGGTTGTACTACCTTCACCAAACAAACCACTAACAAATCCGATAAATTCTTGGGACTGAAAAAATAGAAAAGTAGGCTCGGGCCCTTCCAGATGAAGGCACGGGTTGATTAAGTCTTGTTGACCATCGAACGAAGGTATGAAATAAATTTATATTGACCTCCATAGATCATCCTTATCTGGTGCAAGTACCCACACTTTATGGGGAACCCTCCAACATTAATGAAGTGTGTGATACAAAATCTTCCCCAGTTACTATGAAAAATGCCCGCAATCAACTTGTGGTTTACCTATGAAGATAAACTAAGGTTACTAGCTTGCGTTCAGTGCCCAAGGGGTACAACCGATAGTCGGGATCGAAATTATGGATAGGGTAGAAAATCATGAATCCTCAAAAGAAATACCTCTCAGAGAGGTATGGGTACAATCGAAACCCCCAATACACAATCTCTCCACTACATTCAACCCAGCTTTGGAGGGGAATCTCCTCAACTATTCCTTACATGACCTCGTGTTTAACTATTGTGTTAGTAGAGCTTCTAGACCAACCTATATGAAAAACTGGGTTCTACACTCCCTATCTCACACACTTATGTTTTTTTAGCAGCCTTGAAGAAATTTACTCTCTAATCTATGCCAACGCCCTAGCCTAAACTTGTTTATTTAACCTATAAAAATGAAAGTATCTAATAAATTTTAGTTATGCATTCATTTAAGTAGGTTGGTTTTACTCAAAGAAAGGGGTGCAGGTGAAACTTTAGTGATGTTTTATACTGACTCCAAATTAAATGCAATATAAAAACACACAATTAGTTTCTTCAAGTGAAAAAGGATGCATCAATGCTTACACAACAAAATATTTTTCTTTTTCGGATGAAAACAAGAGTTTAAGTGCAAGATTTAGAACACCTCAAGATGCAAATGCATGCTAGGATTCAAAACTTGTACTACTAAATTCTTTTCATTTTTAAATAAAAAAAGGTTACCATTACCAAAATATAACTACCTGAATGATAAGTAACTACTTCTTTTCTTGCAAATGAAAGAAAAAGGGTTCAAGAAATGAGCAGTAAACAAACATGTATATATTTTTTAAATTTTTTCATTTACAAAAGAAAAATAAGCATATGAATGCAAACATTTTTTTTTCTTTTTGAAACAAGGAAGAAAGCATGAAAAAGGACAAAAATCATTCAACCAAGATGACACCGAAACAATTAGTGAATCTGGAGATACAGACTAACAAGGTTGTTCTTTCAATCTACCTAACAAACCTTATACTAAACAGTCAAAACAAATATTTTAATATTTTCTATATATCAATCATTTAGAACCTAGAGACACCAAACATAGACTCTGAATAGTCCCAGTGACTGATCAAACCAAGCATTAAACCTAGAAAAGGAAGAGAAATTTAAAAAAAAATCAACTTCACACATGTTCGCGAATGTTACTAGAGAAAATCGTGGATATCCCCGGGCTATAGAGATGCAACTCGTGGATGTACACGGCTACAATGATGCAACACGTGGATGGAAAGGTCAATTCAGAAAATAAATAAATAAAGGCACTTAGAAATAGAGGGCTTTGGGACTAAGAAACAGGTCCGTTGAGGCTAAAAGACTCTTAAAAAGACTCAAATACTAACAACAAAAGACAACACAAGAAAGAAATACACCTCAACCAAACTAACCCAACTAGGACTATCCCCAGTGGAGTCACCAATTCTGATTAAGGTATTTCTCCCTTGTGATTGTGGGTCATAATCACAATAGAGCAAGACCAAATGAAATAGATAATTGTCTCCCCACAATGATAAACACACAAAAATCAAAGAAAATAACTACTTTATTTAGGAGAAGGTATGGATAGAGAGGAGAACATAAGGTGCACCTTATTCTCTCATTTGATGTCGATCCTCACTCTAATTCACCGAAGAACCCCTAATCTTCCGCTGGAATTAACCTGCAAGACATATACAAATATAGGGCTACAATGAAAGTAGTTATACAATTATAAACATGTGCATATAATATGTTAGATGTTAAGTAAGCATGCAGATAAATTTAAAATGAAGACAAATTTGGGGGATAACAAGCTCTTTTATTACTAACAAGTAGGAATGGTAAGTTACAACCTTGTCCAACCTAAGGAACCATCTTGAAGTCAACTATCTGGGTTCCTCCAGGAATCTTCAAACATAAACTCAATTGATAAAGAATTCTCTCAGTGACTCACATAGGGATAAGGAGACACCCTATAGTGATATAAAGGAGGAAGAAGCACTAGAAAAGGAGTTTCCATATTAAAGGGGATGTTTCTAAGAGAATATGGGGAAGGGAGACTTGCTATATGATGGAAATATAACTTTGCACCAAGGGACTTGTCCCCATATTATCCCTCAATGATTGTTTTATATCTTCCCAAGGAGGTTTCAGGAGTTGTATTCCATTGAGTATGGGCTAGGGTCATTGGGAAACAAGCCCAACCAAAAATCCCGCCCGAAAACATGAAATTATTTTATTTTTCACCAAACATGAGGTCATCTGCAGGTTGCAGTGAGGAAAGGTTTGGATGTCCATGTATTGCACTAGGGAAACCCATGGATATGATCTTAAATAATGCTTTTTAGATGATTTTGGAGGTGAATTTTAGGGAAAATTATAGCAAGCATTGGAAAAGGGTTAGGCCATGGCACAAAATCATAAGTGTGGCATTTTGTGCTATAACATTTTCCCCATTGTTTTTGTCATTTTTGGCTCTTTCGGAGTTGGCTATCCTTGAGAACTATTTCTGAAAAAATGGTGCCTTGGTCCCCTTCTTCCTCTTCTCTATCTTCCCTTTCTTCTTGTCTTCCCAATATTTTTGAAAGGTTGGTCTTCTTCTATTCTAATCATAGAGGAATTTATCTCTTGTTATGGTTTCCTCCAGTGTATTGGGATAATTATATTCTATATTATCACTAATAAATTATGGCATCCCACTTAGGTACCTTTGAATATTAACCCGATCATCCTTGATGAAAGAAACATATTTCAACATCTCTAAGAATCTCCTTTCATAATCATCTATGGTCATACTCCCCATCTTGAGTTCATATAAATCCTTCATTTTCTTATCATAGTAACGTTAGGTTAAGTATATTTTGAAAATACCTTTTGAGCTCCCTCCAAGTAACCTTATTCTCATCAATATGTTGCACCTGCACAAACTGATCCCAACACATTGATGTTTTTCCCTTGATCCGGTAGATGGAAATTCTCCCTTCTTCCTTTGTAGAGTAATTATGAAACTGGAAGTTCTTCCTCATGCCCAAAATCTACGTCTTTGCATCATCATCCTTCTTGTGGTCACCATCAAAGGTAGGAGGCTTGATATTATTAATTTCTCCCTATAGCTCATCTACTGCAGTCCTCCTCTTATTCTTTTTCATGGGAGATGGACTTAAACTCTTGTGTGCTCCCTTAAATGAATGCTTTGCTGAGTGGCGATGATTCCTATCAACACTTATTGTTTCTCTTCTTTTATCATGAGACCTATGACTCTTTGACTTGCTTGACTCTGACTCCTTATCCATTTTCTTCTCTATTATGTGAACATCAACTTGATATTGAAGCAATCATGTTTCTCCTTTGCTTTCATAAGCCTATCATTATCATATTTATATCTTTGGACATCTTTTTGTAGACACTTTATGGTCTCTACTAGGCTCATTCTCTCTTCCTTCCCTTCACTATGCCCATTGGATTCTATACCCTCATTACCCATATTGACATACAACCCTCTAGCTTCATATTCATGGTTGTAGGTTATCTATGCATGTTCCATGCTTATGATCTGTATGTATTTTTCTAGTCTAATTATTGTTAAATCTGCAAAATGTGTAGGCAATAGGATTTGTCATGCAGATTAATTTAACAAATTCATGAAAACTATGCACAATTTGGTCCATAAATGCATCGTAGTCCTTTCTTCTGGTTTCTTGTGATTTTTTTAACCCAATTAAAGTTTCTAGGGTAATAATTGGACTTCTTTGTCCAATACCTTTCTAACGACTACATCCTTTCTTAGGTTTGATTTTTTAGCAGGTAGTTATGGTCATTGGAATATTACCCATTTATTTCTTTTGTTCACCCTTCACCCAGGTGCAATTTTTAACTGTACTCATGCATATTTGCACCTGGTCCTTTGGATTCTTGATAGGATCCCAATTGGGTTCCTTCATAATAATATTTTGGACCAATATTTCCAAGTTTCACCTTCATCTGAGCTTCAATATGCTAGTTATAGTCGACCGAGGTTTGAGGCCAAATTATATTTTCAACCCTGAATGCTACAAGTGTCTTCTATGTCCTCTTGTGCATTTTTAGGTGTTGATATTTGAATCTAACTCCATAGTTGTATTTTGTGGCTCAAGATATTTTTGTTAATTGGGTCTCAAATTTACCCTCCACTCTTTGGCATGTAACTTCCTCATAATAGCTTTGTTTGAAGAATGGTTTACACCATTATAAATATCTCTTTGAGATTTATCATTTGATTTGAAAAAAATGTACGTGGTTCGTACAACACTTACAGAAGTGAAACCTAAAACTCCTAAAAACATTGTTTAGGCATTCAAAAATGTTGCGCAAGATTATGACCTTCAAAATGAAAACAAAATTTGCATAAAATCATTATATTTTTGTCATGATAGACCGCAAAATTAACTTCACACACACTCATTATGAATTATGCACCCTTATTCATCACATGAAAATGCTATACACACAACACCAAAATGTGGTGCATGCACTATGCTCCCATAATCAATGCACACAAATTTTACATTGTGCATACATATCTAGTATGTACAAATGTTTATGCCACACACTATTATCCAGTGTGTGCGACTTATGCACCGTGCACCAACATCTAGTGTGCGCAACATTCGCACTGTGAAGAAACATCTAGTGTAAACGACTTCTGCACTATGCACCCACATCGAGTGCATGTGACTTTTTCACCATGCACCAACATCCAGTACGTGTGACTTCCGTACTACACACCAACATCTAGTGCACATAGTTTTTATACCACACATCAATATTTAGCAAACATAACTTTTATACCATGCACCAATATTCAGTGCAAACAACCATTATGTTGTGCACCATATTCAGTGCACACAAATTATGTATTGTGCACCCATATCCAGTGTGAAATTTTTTTTGTGTCACACACCAATATGATTCCACTCTTAGCAACATGAAAATTCAACATGCATGTACTGCACACCAACACTATGTGTGTGCCAAAAGAACTACTCCATGCAACACTAATTTGTAATTTGCCCACTCATGCATCATTATTTTCTGTGCATTACCAGATCTACATCTCACAACATCGGAGTTTAGGGCACACACCAGCACAATCTTATTTTGTGTGCATTACCAACTCCGTATCACCAGATTTTAGTGTGCACACCTGTACAATATTTTTTTTTTGCATTACCATCTCTACACCACGTAGTGCAAGATTTTAGTGTGAACACCTTCTCAATCTTATTTTTTGTGCATCACCACTACTTAACGAATGCAAATCCTTTCTTTGCTTAGTTGATATTTCCATATTTTTTACTCGCAACCATTGTGATCACCATGGAAATGCATAAATATCCTGTCTAAGATATATTAAATTGCCTTGAAATCGAAAGGACCCCTCCTCCTAGAATTCAACTCCTCCATTTTGAAGTTTCCATAATTCCATTACAAAAATTGGGGTTTTTTTTCCCAAATTCACTGAATCTTATTATGGGTTCCATGGTCTCACTATAAATTCTAAATATGGCCACCTATAAGCCCAAATTTTCCCCAATTAAAAACCAATAATGATTATCTTAATTCCTAGTCTCTCTTTCATCAAATTACCTGTGAAATTTCTTAATTTCATTGCAATATTTTTCCCCAAACATATTGCACACATCCATTGAAAAATCATTTTCATGTGAATTTTTTCTTCAACACTTTGTTAACTCAGCCCATGTAGGATCAGTGTTGAAACTAGAGCTTGGGAAAATAATTCCCAACACTTCTCTCACCTAGAGAGAATGCTCACATGCATGCCAACCTGCTTCTTCAATAACACATGGGCATGTCATCCCACTTCTTCAACAACACACGAGCCCGACAACCTACCTCTTCAACAACATAAAATCCTCCCAAAGTACAAGTTATGTGATGGAAACAAGGTTTAGGTACATAGCAGAGGAGTGATTGTTTGGATGATGAGGGAATGAGTGAAAAATCCCCCCAAAATACACTAAGGCCCAACAATATATTTGCATGGTTATAACTAGACACTTTTCACCTTAAGAACTAGCTTAGATCCACTTGGTAACTTGTTCCCATCCCTTAGGAACTTAGGATATATATGTGTGTATATATATATCCCATAAATTATACTTTTGGAAATATTATTTAATTATTCCCTTCGATTTATCCCCTCTTCATAAACTCTTAGCCCCCCTTTCCCTTCCTAGTGGAGTTTAGCCTCTTTTCTCTTTTCTTTTGATTGGTATGCAACAATGATATGTTTTGATTAATATATTAGTGTGATTACATTTTAAAAATATAGGCACATTGGCCTTTTATCATCATGGGTATCGAACCTAATAACCACATAGGCACTTCGGCCTCAAAATACATATATACAAAGGCTCTCTAGCCCCAAACTAATATGTCTACAAAACCCATTTTGATTCTCACTTCAAGGAAATCGTTGCGCACTTACTCAAGTGTGCACAAAACTATATGGGAACACACTCCTCCCTTGGTGTGCATGCACAATACTGAAGCCAAAAATAGGGTGCAAACAACTCAACAACCTATATGTGCATTTACATTTACATTTATAGTTGGGGTTCGAACTAGGGGTATTACACAAAATTCTTCAGTGGCTACTGAAAATTGGTGCAATTTTGAATATGAAACATCATGAATTCACATTCACAACACTTCTATAACCTATTCATAGGCTTGAAAATTAACCTAGAATGTATACAAATATCATTAGCTCAACATCTTGGATGGTTATATCATTTATCCCCAATTTTGATTATCATTCTATCAAATATATATCTTTAAAAATACATTTTTTTCCATTAAGACCTTTTGTCAAACACTTCATTTACAAGCCATAATTTTTTCATGTACAGTGTAGTTTTGATCCATACAAACCTGTTTCTATAACCAATATCTCTAATATCACACTATAGTATCCCCACCCATCACTCCAAACCATGAGGTGGATAGCTATGAATAGGGATCTCAAATTCCATCTCTCATAGGCAATTTCCCCCATAATACTAAAAAAGAGAACCTCCCCAGAAGAACTATAATGAAAGCAAATGCATGTAGAATAAAAATAAAATGATGTAGTGAAATAATGTAGCATGTATTCTCCAAATTTCATGACAACCATATTACCATGAACATAATTACATAAATCAACAATAATTTTTCATATTCATAAACAATTAAAGGACACTTATCGCTTAATAGAAATTGGTCGTGTAAGAAATTTTTACCATCCAACCATAGGAATAGTATGTAGATACCACCCCCTAGCCTGGCTATGAGATCAACAAGGCAAAGGAACCAATATACATGATTCTATATTTTTTATCCCAACCCATATACTCTCATGCTCAACCAATATACTCACTACAAATCATTATAGGCATCTAATTCAATATTCAACAACTAAGGAAATATATTCCCCTACCCAACACAACACAAGGAATATATTCTCTTTATCTACTCCATAATCCCTAAGAGACATTCTTCCCTCTAGCACTCTTCAGTGTGGATTGAAAGATACAAATCTAATGTATTATTTCTAAGAATTGCTTGCAAAATCAATACTTGGCTCTCAAGCATTCAAAGAGTAGATAATGAATAATGGATGATGAATGCATATCTTGCACCACCTCTAAGCTCATCTACAAATAATTATATTCCATCCCAAGTCTAAACTTTTCCTCTTCATGGTGTTTATTTTGGTTAATTTCTAGATTGGTAGAAGGTT